>BCKW01000007.1:107693-141447 GCA_001600755.1 Ogataea methanolica
CAGAGTGAAAGTTTTCATAAGATTGTCGACAACTTCGTCGACACTCAACCTTATTTTAGTTGTGTTTGTATTTCCTTATTATTGTTGGATCCCTTTCCTAGAGAGGAAAGGAGAACAATTTAATTTAGAAAAATATAAGTTTTAGAATAAAGTTTTTAGACAGTTTAGTTTAATTTAGTTAGAAGTTAGAAAATATCAAGTTCCAAATTATAAGAAGAATATCACTTATAAACGATTAAAACGAAAGCGTGCCCAATTCATTATAGTAGACGCCAGAAAAGCAAAAGGTTATTTGTCAAAGTTCAATGCTTATATCGAAGATAGAGGTATTCAATCAGATGCGAAGAAGATTCAAATGTTCGGTAATAAGTTATTTGATGCTGCGTTAGATTGGTATGAAGATGTCAAAGCTAACAATCCAGGTTTGATGTATCTTGAATTTCTGGAATCAAACTAACATGGGAATCTAACTTCGTAACACGGTTAGCAACAACTTCACTCAACTCAGCTTTTGGACTTTCACCGGCACTGAAATATTCATCAGTCCAATAGTCGCTATCATCTGAGTCTGGAAGACCCCAAACACCTGGCTTTAACTTTCTTCTTGGAGACGGATAGGTAGGGACTTCCTCCACCTTCTCCTCCTTCTCCACACTTTCAGTCTCATTAACACTGGACTGCACCGGAACTATTCCGAACCTTTCAGCCTTTTCTTTAATCACAGGGGAACAGGTAGGAACTTCCTCAACCTTCTGGCCCTCGGTACTTTCAATTCTATTAACACTAGAAACACTAGGAACACTAGACTTTACATTTTCATCTCCAATAACACTGGAGTCAATCGATACTTCTATATTTTCATCTCCAATAACACTGGAGTCAATCGATACTTCTATATTTTCAGAAGATTCTGGTACGCCTGGAGCACAGGTAGGAATTTCTTTCAGCCTTTGACATGTTTCAATCACATTTCCAATAACACTGGAATCAATTGTATCTTCATTGAAATTTTTAGCTGACTCTTTACTTTTCACCGGAGAACAAGTAGGAATTTCCTCAACTTGTTGGCACTCCTGATTTTCACATCCAATAACACTGGATTTTCTTTCTTCTAATGATTCATCATTCTCTGTAATTTCTTCTGATTTAATAATAGTCATGGTCATTTCTTCTTTCTTAACATCACATATTTTTGGTTTCTCTTGTTTTTGTTCATTCAATTTAACATCTTTTAATTCTAAAGAAATCGAATTCACGTCAACATTATTTGCTCTATCTAATGTTGACGGTTGGAATGTTTTGGACAGAATCTTTTGATATGTCCCGTTTTACCACACTTGTGGCAAGCATAATTTCTGAACTTAGCATTAAGTCTGTCGATATCCATCGCATCAGGGTCTCTTGGTGCCCTTAACCAATCAGCCGCTTTAGGACCATTGTCCTTCGGCTTCCAAGTACTAAACCTGGTGCTTCTTTCTCTAGCCGGAAGTGGGTTTGAGAATCCCCTCCGGTTGCCAGCTTCAATAATACGATCCATCTCCAACGACAATTCTATTGCCTCTTCTAAAGTGTCAAGTCTACCGTACTTGACTTGGATCTGTGTCTGTGGTTTCAGACCTTCCACGAAATCCTCGATCGAGCCAGCTTCATCTCTGTGGCTCTCTGGTAACTGAGCTCTTAGAGTTTGGAACTTCGCAGCATACTCAGAGACAGAACCCTTTTGTCTCAGACTTCTATACTGTATCCTGAGATCATTCATCCAACTTGCTGGAACGAATCTTCTTTGGAATTTCTCCACCAATTCAAAATACATCAAACCTGGATTGTTAGCTTTGACATCTTCATACCAATCTAACGCAGCATCAAATAACTTATTACCGAACATTTGAATCTTCTTCGCATCTGATTGAATACCTCTATCTTCGATATAAGCATTGAACTTTGACAAATAACCTTTTGCTTTTCTGGCGTCTACTATAATGAATTGGGCACGCTTTCGTTTTAATCGTTTATAAGTGATATTCTTCTTATAATTTGGAACTTGATATTTTCTAACTTCTAACTAAATTAAACTAAACTGTCTAAAAACTTTATTCTAAAACTTATATTTTTCTAAATTAAATTGTTCTCCTTTCCTCTCTAGGAAAGGGATCCAACAATAATAAGGAAATACAAACACAACTAAAATAAGGTTGAGTGTCGACGAAGTTGTCGACAATCTTATGAAAACTTTCACTCTGCTTAGTAGTCAATAGAGTAATCAATAAGGGAAAAAGGGATCATTATCCTTCATCAAGGCGTCCTCTATATTAAATAGCGCCTGATTCCTTACACGGGCATTTTCAACAGATTTTCTTGTTATTATCAGCAAGATTTCAAAAGCAAAGGAATTACGATAATCCCTTTTAAATGATGCTAATGGCGGGTTCTTTCAAGTGTAATGCAGAATTCTAAAGGTGAAAGCAAAATAGATAGTTCTGGAGGGAAGAAAAGTGGATGATTGGAAACAGTTAATCAACAAAAAGAATTTTTTGATTGTGAAAAGTTTCCAAAAAATTCCTACAACAATCAAGATTTTTGAAGTTCAGTATGAACTTTGAGTATTAATATTTCGAAAGCGTTAAGATTAACTGGCTGATCTATAAATTGCATCGTCAGATATATAAATATAAAAATTAATCTAGACTCTTTCAGAACTGGATGCTAATATGGCAAAGAAGCTATTGCATTAAAATGAACCGATCAAAGTGTCTTCGAGGAGCATACTCACTCAGTATGTATATAATTATGCAAAATTGGAATTAATAAGTGGAAACTAAATATTGAACTATAAACACAGAATGCAGAAGTAATTAAGAGACGTAAATAGAAGAATACATCAGGAATGGGGAGAGACATAAGACCATTAATATATGAGGTAGAGAAAAGAAACATTTAGTTCCTTATTCACTAATCTACTGGAAAGCACTGTAGTTTTCCTTACACAGCTTTGCTCTCAAAGTCTTACCCCATTTGTAGAAAGCAAACGGTAGGATAACCATAGCAGTCGAAATAAAGGCCAACAACCACGAAGCCCATTGTAACCCTAATTTATGGTACATTTGAGTAGTAAACAATGGGAAAGCAGCACCACCAGCAGATCTTAAGAAAACTTTGGTGGCTAAAGCAGAGGCAGCATACTTGGAATAGGTATCAATAATATAGTTGTTCAAAGAGTAGTAAATCAAAACCATACCATAACCAAAGGCTAAGCCAGAAGATGCAGGGCCAACCCAAAAGACCTGTTTGTAAGAAGTGGCACCCAAGATCCATAGAGCAATAGCAGGGAATGGAGAACCAACCATAGCACCAACAAGACGGTCTTCAGGGGTGGGTTGTCTTCTTTTGCACATTGCCATATATTTGTTTTCTAAGTATGGTGTAGTTAATAAGGCAAAGGCAGCACCGATTAAAATTGGAATCAACACCATACCAACTTTAGCATCATTGAAACCGTAAAGTTCACCAAAGACAACAGGGTAAGCAAAGAAGAATGCATACAATAAAGAGTAAATCAAGCAGACGTAGAAACACATTAAATCTAGAACTGGCTCTTGAACAACAAACTTTAATGGTCTGTACAAGCAGGTATGGATAAGTTCTTTTAATGACATACCAACAGCTTCTTGTTCAGTCATAATCTTTGGGTTACCAGTCTCAGCTCTTAATCTCTTAGCCTTCTTCTTCAAAATGACAGGTGCATAAGTTTCCGGAATTAATGAAACTATAATCCACATAACACCTGCAAATGCAAAATTAACCCAAAAGACCAAACTTATTCTACCATCGTATCTTGTAATAAAGCCACTAACCAATGGGCCGATGACTGGACCACCATAAGGAGCAGCAGCAAAATAAGCAATAGCCTTACCTCTAGTTTCAGTAGGGAACAAATCTGAAATAGAACCACCAACATTGGCTAAACCAGAAGCAGAAAACACACCACATAAGAATCTACAAACCAAAATAGTTCCGATATTTGGAGCAACTGCACATGGAATGTTGAATATAAAGTATAAGAAGAAGGACACGATATAGACTGGTCTTCTACCAATTTGTTCAGAAAGTGGAGACCAGAGTAAAGGACCCACCGCAAAACCCAAAACCATTAAAGAACAAGATAAAGTTGAAACTTCAGTAGAGACATTGTATTTTTTGTCGATTAAACCTAATGATCCTGTAACAACTGATGAACCAAAGGCAACGCAAACAACAACAAACGATAAGACAATTGTATACACCCATCTAAGTTTTACGTTCCAGTTGAAAGGATTTTCCGGATCATTGATAGTAAACGTGATAAACTCAATTTCCGGGTCAATTTCTTCTTCAGGGTTTGGTTGCTCACCTGATGAGGCTGATTCTTCCTTTTCTTCACTGGGAATCTGTGAAGAAGATGTTGATTTATTCGTTCTAGTTCTACCCAAGCCGTGTAGAGTGGCAACAGGCACCAAACCAGTTTCAGTTTCCATTGTATATTCTTCAGGGAACATTGGATTGTCAACAGCTTGGGGAATATTTGGCTCTATGTATGAAACTTCTTTCTGTAAACCTTTTTCTTTTAATGATTTGACAGTTTCAGTTCTTGTAACTTTTAATGATTCATTTCTTGACAAAGTGGATGATATAACACCATCACCAGAGATTTGGGATTGAGCATCCTCAGGGTCATAAGCTTGAGGAGCAGTACCTAATTCTAAATCTGCATTACTGTTGCCTGGTGCAGTATGTTCTGGAGTTGGTGATGCATAATTTGGAAATTCTTCGTCAATAGAAGAATTTAAAGAATGCGCCGAATCTGACATTGTTTATATTTGTATTATTATAGAATTGTTAATTATAATTGATGTTTTAAAACAAAAATATAAAAAAAACCACAATTGAGTCAAACCAGTAGATCAACAGGAAATAGAGTTCTATATAAACAATTTAATCATTTCATTGTGCAAGGCTGTAAATGATCCAATTCAGGGATTCGACATAGTTCCAAGCTTTTTTCGACAGTGCATTTTGCTGGTTGAAATTGCACTCATGAGATATTTTTAACTTGATGACTGGCTGGCTGTAACAACACACCACACCATAGCAAATAAACAATGCAGAATAAAGTAATGAGCTTTTTTATTTTCTTTATTAGCACTCGTTTCTTATCAGATTGCCCTCTTGGCGCCTTTCTTTTTGTTTCGCACCCTGCCATCGCCTGCCATCGCAGGGAAAAAATGGCTGCAGCCCTGACAGCAGGTCCCTTTGCCGTGGGAAGCTTTCCACGCGGATACTTGCTGTGAGGCTGGATGCTGCCTCCCAATTCTGTTATTAAATACTAAAATCACAGAACAAGTACCGGTCCAAGCGGCAGATGACAGTCTAGGGATTAAAGAAAGCGCGCTGTCAAAAACCTCAAAGGTGTTGGGTTGGACTCACTCACTGTATCCGATGTTCGGCTGATTGATAGTTCTCTTTGATCCTTGTTTCATCATATATATTTGTAATAGAGATCACTACATCACTCAGTTTGCTAAGCCGTTTTCCCATTTAGTAATTTGCCCTACCCCATTTATAGTTGAAAAGAGCCTTCTGGACGTCTTTTCCAATAACCGGAAAGGTTTTTGTCTATTTAATTATGCATATCTTAACCCTTCCATACGTTAGTTAGTAACCTTTTACCTTCTGGAAAAAGACAGTCTTCTGGGAAGATATATTTCTCGTTTAAAAGTACAACCTTTAAGCCGTGTATTCAAATATAAAGGCCAGCTACATATTAAATACAACCAAAAGGATTAATTACACTTTTGCGATATCTACTTCAGGACTTTCATTTGTCAGCTCATTAGAGCTTCCAGTGGACTAATTATCCTAATTACTATTTACACCCTTTTCCTCAAAATCAAAAGTATTATGGGTGGAAGGCAATTGAGAGACCAAGGGAATTGGGCAGGGAAATGCATGTTGGCCCAGATCAAAACTTTACAATCAATTTCCGTATTAGTAATAAAACAGCTAATACCCTAATAAGCGCTTAAATATGTATGAATAGATGCTTATCCAGCAGAATGTCTCACTTCATCTTTATAATATGCCTAAACAAATAGGTACATATTTCCTCAAGTAGCAACGGTAATGGAGTTAAGAATACCTTACATAAAATTCCTCATCTTTATAACGCCGAGCCTATGCCCAGTACATTTTCCAAAGCCCAATAGGTCTCTAAACTGCAATATCGAGTGCCGATATGGACCCCCCCCCCCCTCCCCCCCTGTTATAGGCTCATAGGCTCTTTTCCTTCGGACCCTATCTTATGTCCAGGAAACAAAAGATCCTGCAAGACCAGATCTCGATCTGAAAGTGTTCATTGGGCTTCTAGCCGTTAGGCAGGAGCCCGGAGGTACATGAACATTATATAAACCCAACCTTCGTATATCAAAGTTCGGCCATAGCCTCCTATCATTCCCACTACAAGTAATTGATCCCTTTGAACAAGGTTCCATTTAAGGAAGTAACTTCATTTAGCCCTCACGACAAACCGCTCAGTTTTCTTTCTATCTCATCCCTGTTTAAAATTCAAGGCCGCACTGTGCAAAAAAGCCACTCGGGAAGGTTAATCTCGCATCAATTCCGCTCTTAACTAATCCAGACTATTTACTCATGGGCCCCCGGTAAGTTCTTTTTACTTAATAAGTTAATTTATTTGATGGATTTTACTAAACTGTAAATGACACCCTAAATTCCCTGGTCACTAATGAATGAAACCTAAATTTAAAGATCAGTTCATGGCTATTTTTAAGCCGCAATTAGCTGTCACAACCTCACTTCTATTCCACGTGTGATTCTCTGTATACGCCCACAATTTGTGGGGAATCCCTACGGACAGAGCGGACTTTCCTACTTCCACCACAAATTAACGTAATATTCTCATATTATATAGTGAACTATTTACCATCATGACATAATCAGCTTTGCAGACCATATATCATCCCTGATCTCAAAGACTTTCTCTATTGGTGGCTCCATGGTAGGATAAAGATTCATATGAAGAACTAGATTACAAGGGCTCTTATAGTAGTGGAAGATAGAACGTAGTTGTGGTAGTAATAAGTTAAGCAGCTGCTGGAGTAATTAACGCAAATGGCAATATATGGTGAGCAAGAGTGATTATGTCGAGTATCGGGCACGAATCGGATGAGTCAGGATTAGAATTGAGGGAGATAGTGAAAAACTTTCAGTAAAGTGTCAGATGGGAAAATAATATAAATAGTTCTGTATTTCGTAGTTATCTGGGAGGAAGTTACAATCAGAGCTATTCCAGAAAGATAGAAGATTCTCATACATAAAAATCACTTAAGAAACTATTTATTAAATATATTTTATTATATTGTGTTACCAAAATCAGTCACCTGACCAGCAAAACAAGTCCATAATATTGAGCTCACTTAGTATATAGCCACTACTACTTTATTAAGGCCGAGGATGTATCCATGACTGAATATACTTTGTATGGTAGCTAAGCTATGTCATACCACTTAGAAGTAGAGATGCTAGAAATGGCTATACACATTATTTCTCGATCCTCTATTGAAAGAAAGTGAGATTCTGACAATACGCCATTTTTTTTGGAACAAATAGGTATAATATAATGCCTTGATAACGCCAAAAACTGCATATTTGGAATAATGATAATATACCTAATGTGAAATATCACGTGCTTCTTTCCACATGGTATCCGATATAGTGTAACGGCTATCATGGTCCGCTTTCACCGGGCAGACCCGGGTTCGACTCCCGGTATCGGAAGCACTATAAAACAACTCTCTCATTTATATAGTTGAGTTCGTTTATTTTTTAATTACCATCCATCATAATGGAATTGTATTGGTTCCCTTCAATAGTGACTATTTGAAGAGAAGAATATCCATATATATGAAAGTATGAGCAGACTCAGTGACTGACAACATAAACGGATTTTACCGTTTGGAAATAGAGTTTTCTTAAATGCTACTTATCAATTTTTATCCAAAACACAAAAGTTACATTAAATTATAGATGAAAGAGATCAAAAAGCGAAAAAGGGTAAGTCAAGAGAATCTAAAATGAAGTTTAACATATGGAACTTATCAGGCAAATATCTATACAATCGTGCAAGAAACACAACACCTAAAGAAGAAAGAAATGACGCAGTGGACAATAGTTTTCTTCTTAATGAACAAGATCAAAATTAACAACAAAGCACATCTAATTACTCCTAACAAACAAACAAATCTCCTTTTCTGATAAATATATTAAGTCAACCTAGAAAATATCTTCATCTAATCTAGCAGCAGGGTTACTTTCAATGAAATCTAAATCCACCTTGTGGCCTAGCAATTCTCTAATATTACTAACACCGTACTTGATCATAGTTGGTCTTTCTAAAGATAGACCCCAGCCTAAAACTCTCATATCCTTTGGTAAACCCATAGCTTCCAACATTTCAGGTCTGAACATACCTGAGTTACCAATTTCAACCCACTTGCCTAAGCCTTGATGCCAAGCATAGATTTCCAAAGAAGGTTCAGTGTATGGGTTATACGTTGGCTTGAATCTGCAGTCATTGACACCCATCTTGCTGAAGAATTGTTGCATGAAACCGATCAAGTCACCTAAAGTTAAGTTGTAATCGGCGAAGACACCTTCAACTTGATGGAATTCAGCCAAGTGAGTAGCATCAACAGCTTCGTTTCTGAAAACTCTATCAATAGAGAATAATCTGGTTGGCTTTGGATCAGCAGCTAGCTTCTTTAACATTTGAGCGGAGATAGCTGTGGTGTGAGTTCTTAAAACGGTTCTTAAAGATTCCTCACCCTTCCATGGGTATCTATAACCAATAGAACCGTAAGCTCCATCCTGATGCACCTTCTTGACATTTTCCCAGTATTCCTTGTCCTCAGGAGCCTTTGCTGCGGCTGGATCCTTCAAGTAGAAAGTATCTTGTAAATCTCTAGCCGGATGTTGTTGTGGAACGTATAAGGTATCGAAATTCCAGAAACCACTTTCAACATATTGGTTGGAAGCCATTTCAGTGAAACCCATACTGAAGAAAATCTGTCTGAATTCTTCTCTAACTTTGTTTAACGGATGTAAAGCACCAGACTGGGGTAAAATACCTTGAGAGTTGAAGTTATATGGCTTAAATTCTGCTTTAGCCCAAGATCCCGAAGCAATCATCTCACTAGTGATATCAGTTTCATATTGTTTAATTTCTAAAGCAAATTCCTCAGCTTTAGCAACACTGTAGGTGAAAACCTTCGTCTGGTTGATTAACTTTCTCTTCTTCAATTCATTTAAGTCCTTATTGTTTGCTAATGTACCCGTTGATTCAATTTCTTTCAATTGTTGAGCAGTGGTATCTTCGACTGTAGTATCTTTGGACAGCTTGTTGATTAATTTATCTCCATCTTTACCAATCCAACCGTTCTTGAAAGCTCTACCCTGGGCAATTTTACCGTTCTTACCCATTAGGGCGTCAACTTCAGAAATCTTTAAACCTTCAAGACTTTCAATGACCTTGTTTAATAGCCTATATTCATGGGACCCGTTGGCAACGATATCTTGTGCTTCCTCATTCAATAAGTACTTGTCAGTTTCTGTGGTTTTATAAGTGACCATAGATCTTGAAGCCAATGAGTTCAAGGCAGCTAGGAAAGTTAATGGTTCAACTTTTGGGAATTCAGCTGAAGAGTCATCTATGGTGCCCTTTTCACCTAAAGTTTTAAGGATGGCCAGTTGTAAGTCAGACATTGTATGATTATGGGTTTATCCTGAGCAAAATGTGTAGTTGGAACACCATGCACTTTATACGCACGTTGTAACCTTTGTGTCCTCTATCAGTGTATCTAATAATGCATACAACAATACCAATGTATGAAATCCAGTTGATACAATCGACGAACGAAAAAGTCAGAGAAAATTGAAATCTCGAAAGCCGAAATTTGCACGGAAACGACGATGGCAGAAAAGTGACGAGTTGATCAATTTTGGAGCGAGTGGTAACATATATGGATATATATGGAGTTGAGAGACAGATAGGTGGATAAGAGAAGGAAGGACTGCTAGTACATATTAGTAACAGGATATCAAAAAACACCAACGCAGTCTCAATAATACACTAAAATGACACAACCACCCCCACAATCAGAAAAGCTTCTGAACGATGAGGACTTCTCAAAGAAAAATGGCATCTTCAAGACTACTGGAACACCAATAATAGCAAGGCCATCCAAAGTATCCGATGAGGAGTTGGAGAAAGAGTTTGAAATGATGGAAAGTGAAAATTTCTTCAAACATGAAGACTTGACCGATTTTGAAGACGAAAACTACGGGAAGAACTACTGCAAGTGGTCTCACTGTAATCAAAAGTTTAAAGAACTAGATGATCTAGTACAACACATTAACAAAGAGCATATCGTTTCCAAACAGGAAAACTCAAACATCGAATACATTTGTAAATGGGACGATTGCTCAAGAAAAGGCGTTTTGCAGCACAGTAGATTTGCATTAATATCTCACATTAGAACACATACTGGAGAGAAACCATTTTACTGTATCTTACCAGAATGTTTGAAATCATTTACAAGGTCGGATGCATTATTGAAACATCTAAAAACTGTTCATGACATTGAATCAAACAATTTGAACGACGCATACGATATACTCAACCAAAATTTGCTTAAGAAAAATGTTGCATTTGATGAATTCAATGCTTTCAAAATAACTGATGCGATCGAACCTTTAACTTCAGAGACGTTACTAGCCAACGATTCTGATAAGAAACTATGTACCAACTACGAGTTGCTGTTGAAGAAAAGTGGCAAGCAAGAACATGATTCAAACGTTGATATTGCTGGATTCTTTCAAGTTAATAATATCACTATAAACCCTGCAATTAATGAGAAAATCATAACTGAAGCTAGCAGAATTATTGAATCTCAAAAGAAACCAAACAAACTGGAAAATATTACATCCGTCAATGAAATAGACTCGTTTGACAATTTATCACTAGAATCTTTAAAAAATTATAAAGATGAACTTGAAATTTATCACAATAAGTTATCAACTCTCAAAGGGTCACTTGACAAAGAAATAACAAAAGCATTAATCTTGAAAAGATTTTATTGGTTAAAGAACCAACTTTTACTAGATGCTATACTCAAAGAGAACAATCTTTTACAAGCCGAGGTGCTATCAGCTAAAACCCAATTGCTGAATGACCAAAGTGAAAATGGAATCGATGAGGATGCTGAAATGGAACAGTAAAGTGTGCGAGACTTATTGTTTATTGTGGTTCTTTGGAAAGCTAGACTTATGAAGACCTAAGAAGTAGCCCATTCCAGAGGAAAAGGTTGTGGAATGGTTGACACTTTTGTCTTAGAAGCCGCTAGCACATTAGTGTAGTTATATCTGTTTGTTGTACAATAGTATCTTTTTAGACAATAAAAAAGATTTCATTCTAAGAATTTTTATTTATTTATAATCAAACAAGGTAAAAAGTGAATAAAGTAATACATACAACTGAAAAACTTTTTGAGAAAAAATCATAAATAAATAGCAAACTTCTACATTTCCCTGTTTACTCGTTTTTGAATTTAACAGTTTGCAATGGAGAATAAAGTTGATTGTACAACTCATCAGGGGCACTTCTTCCAATCAATGCTCTAGTATCAACAAATGACTCGTTCAATTCGTCGATGCTTCTAACGCCTAACAATCTCATGTCCATAACTAGCTCGTCTTTCAATATTTGAATGACTTTTCTAACACCTTTCTCACCATATGTAGAATTAGCGTACAAGAATGGCCTTCCCATACCAACACCAATTTTCACATGGTTACCCCCAATGGCCAAAGCCTTCAAAATATCGGTACCTCTTCTAACACCTCCATCAATGAAAATTTCGAAATCTGGTCTCAATTTATTCAATCTCTTTAATTCAGAAATAGTTTCAGCAAGCACTTGAATTGTAGGTTGAGCAGTATCCAATTGACGACCACCATGGTTTGATATAACAACACCTTGACAACCTTTGTCAACAGCCATGATAACATCCTCGACTCTTTGAACACCCTTGATAATAATAGGTAATCCTGCAATCTTTTTGATTTCGCTGATATCATCCCATGTAAGCTTGGTATCAATAAACGAGGATAATGCAGCAGATGCACCACTTTCTCTGTTGACATCATCACCTAAATCAACATCAGTGTCGTCGCGGAACTTAATACGTCTATCTTTCTCTCTGTTACCTAATGATGGTGCATCAACAGTAATAAAAATAGCCTTCATTCCTAAATCTTTAGCTTTCTTAACCATCTTCTTAGCCATTTCCCTGTCTTCATTAACGTACAATTGGAACCACTGGGTAGCCCCAGGCACTCTAGCTGCTGCAATCTCTTCCAGTGAATTGGAAGCCAATGTGGAAATCATTTGAATGACGCCTTCCTTACCAGCACCTCTCGCAATTGAGCATTCGCCTTCAGGGTGTCCTAATTTTGCTAATGCTGTAGCACTGACATAGAATGGAACAGGAGTCTTTGTACCTAGTAAAGTAGTTGAAGTGTCAATTTCACTAACA
Organism: Ogataea methanolica; assembly: GCA_001600755.1. Lineage (NCBI taxonomy): Eukaryota > Fungi > Ascomycota > Pichiomycetes > Pichiales > Pichiaceae > Ogataea > Ogataea methanolica. The sequence goes on from BCKW01000007.1 coordinate 120,335, forward strand.
TCAACTAAAACTTTTGGTCTGAAATAAATTCTTTGATAAGCGTAATGATTTTCTCTCATTGTTATTTCATCATCTGCACCACTTGAATAGTAAGCCCAAGCACCTTTAGGTAGAATATTCTTTGCAAGATACTCGAAATCGTGTAGGTTTTGTATTTGAGCTAATGATGGAAGGTTGTCTCTGTATTCTAAGCGGGTCTCTTCATCTTCATCCCAATCTTCTTCCGGCACAGGTGCATCACCGTCTATTTCACCAAGATGCTTATCAGCAGGTAGATGCGCTTCAATAATTCCAGGGGGGTGTGTTGGATCAAAGATTTTTGTAACATCTAAACCAGCGTTCCTAATGATAACATTTCTACCACCTGGATGATTATTCAGGAACTCAGTCATATCATAAACTTGACCCTTTATAACAACCCAACAGTCATCTACTTTGTTATGCTTGACAAACTCCTCAACCGGTATTTTTCTGGATCGTTTTTTTGGAGCGTCGTTGAAAACTGGGGTAAATTGCGAAGTGACATAGAAAGCAATAGTAACAGTTAATAGTGCGGCAACGGTGCCTCCCAAGAGCCTGCTGTTTTTACCCTTTTCGTTCCTGAATTTGTGAGAAGAAGTTGACGAAAGTGCTCTTTTCCTCAAAAAGAATGATGACCTTGGAGAACCAAGAGCGAGAGTTCTCGGTCCGGCAGCTAGGGACCTTAATTGAGCTCTCAACATGTTTTGAAATGTGTTTCTAATTGAATCCTCTGCTTTTCTTTCAAATGAAGTTAAAAGATTGAATGGTTTGGGAAAAGAAGGTCTATTAAAGTAACAATCAGAGAAGAAAGAAAAGGTGGGGTTAGAGGATTATTTGGCAAAACGAAATCTGGGCGATGCTTCGGGGTAGAAAGCTGTCCAATCGCAGAGAAACCAGATAAAATCTGGAGCGGTTGGCGAGAGGCTGGAAAAAAATGCGTGGGGTAGGTCTGGAATAGCCGGTGTTGGGATGACGGTTTCCTAACTTGTCATTGGGAGGTAGGGACTAACAGATATTAGGATCACATGTTTATGTGGTTAGATTCCACACATTTATTACGTTATTTTACTCCAATAGAACTCCATCGTGACTTAAAGTTGCACACCAGAGGAATAATAGATCCAAGTAAAAGAAGTTAAAAGCCCAAATACTAACAAACAGATGACGCAGTACATGATTTAACCGAACGCGGGATGCCGCGGGGGATCTCAGGAAGCTGACTGTTCAGCCAGTGGCACGGTGGCAGGATTCTGCGAACTTTTGGAGAATCCCTACAATAACGATCACAGTACTAGCGTCTTCTTTGAAAACATTCTAATGGTATCGAGACTGTGGCTGGCAATATACATTAGATGATTTATCAATGAATTGCAAATCACTCTACGAAATCCCATACAAAATAAATAGACTCAAGGGATAATCAAAGAGGTAAAAAATGAAAAATAATAATTCCGATACCGGGAGTCGAACCCGGGTCTGCCCGGTGAAAGCGGACCATGATAGCCGTTACACTATATCGGATGTCATGTACCATGTAATGAATCGGGCACTCTGTTAGTTCTATTGTTTATAACTGCGAATATTTCTCTTAGTGTGGAATGGATTAGCTCTTAACTTCTAACTAAGTTATTAACTAAAACTAATTAGACTCTAAATTAAGTTAAACTAAACTGTCTAAAAACTTCTTCTAAAAACTTGTCCCTTCTGTAAATCCGAAAAGGGATCTAAACAGTAATAGGGAAATACAAACATATTTAAAATAACAACTGGATGTCGACGAAGTCGTCGACAACCTAATGAAAATTCTTCATTGCTGAGTAATCAACATAGTAAGCAATGTGCTAAACAGGGATGCTTATCCCTAAATAGGGCATCATGTAACCTGAGTAGCGTCTGATTTCCTACATTATCCCCTCTCTAAAGGAACTCGTCCTCGAGTTTCTCATGGGATAACTTCAACCCGTGAACCAGCAGCAATATCTGTACTAGCAGTAGATGTAAACACTTGGGCATTGCGTAGTAATGTATCTTTGAGACTTTTATCAGCTAAGTCAAACGTTGCATAGTCGATTTCAGAAGTATGGCCAGGATGACAATCTTGCCAACTAACAGTAACAATTCTTTTAGCATAATCAAAGCCTGCTATACTATTCATTTCATTGATCCGAGCTTTAGCTTCTAAACGAGTTCTAGGTGGTTGCTTAGGGTAAACTAACGATCGTTCATTGAAAGGTCTGAACCACTTGACATTGACTGTTCGATCTTTCTTCGAAGTAACAGGCAAATCAACTTCAAAAGCATTATCTCCCAGCTGTCTCACCAGTTTATAAGGACCAAAATAAGAAGGTTGAATCTTAGAGTATGACTTTGATACAGTTAAAGCATCTTTGTTCAGTAATATCCAATCACCAACCTTATAAATATGAGCACGATGATGGCGATTGTGCTGCAATTCTTGGGAATGTTGAGACAACACCAATTGATCTTGAATTTGCAGTTGAATTGTTTTCAGTACCTTCATCAATTCTTCCGCAGACGGAGAATATCTGGGACCAACCCAGGACGTAACATAAGAAGGAGATGTGGGAATATAACCCAAATCCAACTCAAACGGAATCGCTTTGATAGCACTCTGATAAGTAGAATTATATGCAAACTCCGCCATAGGCAAATATTGATCCCAACTATTCAATTTGTTCTGGCAATAAGATCTGAGCAATTGATTAAGCACACGAATCATCCGTTCACTTTGACCATCTGTTTGTGGATGATTAGTAGTAGAAAATAGTAACGAAGTACCCATCATCTTATGAAACGTTTGCCAAAATGCACCCATGAACCTAACATCTTTATCCGTAATAATCGTCGATGGAACACCATGTAATCTAAAATAATGCTTGATAAACAATCGAGCACAACCTTCGCCATTGAGAGTTTTGACAGTTGGAATAAACATCGCTCGCTTTGTAAATTTATCAACAATAACCAGAATCATATCATAACCATCTTTTGTTGGTGGTATACCAGTGACAAAATCCATACTGATAGATGACCAACGACCTTCAGGAATCTTAATAGGAGTAAACAAACCTTGAACCAACTGATTACTAGGTTTCGATCTCTGACAAACCAAACAAGTATTAACGAAATGTTTCACTGACCTCATTAACTTGGGCCAATACCAATATCTAGCAACTAATTCATACGTTCTCAACGCGCCAAAATGACCTGCAGTAACACCATCATGGGCAATTGACAACAGCTTTTCGCGAAGCGATTTATCCGATGGAACTAATACTCTGGTAAACGGACCATGTTGAAAAGTATTATAATATATTAGCCCATCTTGAAACTTGAAATGTTTTATGAAATTGTTGAGGTCTTTTGGAACCGACTTGTTGTTCTTAAAGACGTCGAGTAATGGGACACAAAACGTACATGATTCATATCCATCTTGGATTGACTTCTTTAGCTCATGATTAATATTGACAGTGGAACGTGTACCATCTAAACTGTTGCCTTCAACCGAGATAACACCATCAGAATTATGATACACTTTACGACTTAATGCATCCGCCCCAGAATTTGAAGTACCTGGAAAATATTCGATATCAAATTCATATTGAGATAAAAAGTCGAGCCATCGGGCCAATCTACCATTGTTGACTTCTTTCTGTTGCTTTATGTAAGTCAAGCTGTGATGATCCGTACGAATGACGAAAGGTCTCCACAGTAGCAAAGACCTCCAAGTATGCAATGCTTGAATCACCGCTAAAAATTCTTTCTCACGGACCGGATAACGTAATTGAGCACCTGATAATTTCTTAGAACCATACGCAATAACACCTAATAATTTACCATTAGGCTGGAGTTGTTCCAGTACAAAGCCAACAGCAAAATCACTAGCATCTGTGGTAACCCGGAACTTATAACCTTCCTGTAACCTTGGTATAATCAGCATTGGAGCAGTTATTAATCTGGACTTCAATTCTCTGAAAGCATTATCATGCTCAGTAGACCACTTTACCTTCTTTGCAGCAAATTCAAGTAGTGGAGAGGCTATCTTGGAATAGTCCTTTACAAACCTTCGATAAAATCCTGTCAGACCTAAAAAGCTAGCACATTCCTTTGCATCTTTAGGAGTAATCCAATTCTTCACCACCTCAATTTTGGCAGGATCTGTACCAATACCATTCTCACCAACAGTAAAGCCTAAGAAGTTAACTTGCTTGAAAAATAATTCACATTTAGACTGTTTCGCAATCAACTGTGCCTTTCTAAGTCTATCCAACACCAATCTTAAATGATGGTTATGTTCGTCTTCGTTCTTGGAATAGATTAAAATATCATCCAAGTAAACTAGCACAAGCTTTCCAAGGCAATCTCTAAGTACCTTGTTCATCATCGCTTGGAATGTTGCCGGAGCATTTGTTAGACCAAATGGCATAACCAACCATTCATAATGATTATAAGGGGTACTAAAGGCAGTTTTAGCAACGTCCTTTTCATCCATTCTGATTTGGAAATAACCAGACATTAAATCCAACTTGCTAAACACCTTAGCATTTCCAATGGAATCTAAAATATCATCTATTAAAGGCAACGGGAATCGATTCTTAACATCATTTGCTCTTTGCTTCTCTATTTCTGGTTTCTGCAATTCAACTTCATTTAATTCTACTGGATTCGATAAAACGTCAACATTCTCTGCTCTAACTAATGTTGACGACGGCCATTTTTTGGACAAAACTTCTTGATGTGTCCGGTCTTTCCACATTTGTGGCAGACATGAGTTCTGAAGTTCGCATTCAGCCTATCAATATCCATAGCGTCAGGATCTCTTGGTGGTCTTAGCCAATCCGCCGCTTTAGGACCATTTTCTCTAGTACTCCAATTACTAGGCCTGGTGTTTCTATTTCTTGTCGAAAATGAGTTTGCGAATTCCGCCTGGCCCGCTTCGATGATAGGATCATAATCTAAAGCTAATTCGATAGCCTCTGCCAACGATTCAGGCTTACCCAATTTGACTTGCCACTTCGTCTTCGTCTTCAAACCTTCAACGAAGTCTTCTATAGTACCCATATCATCTCTGTAGCTGTCTGGTAATTGGGCTCTCAAGGTTTGGAACTTTGCTGCATACTCTGAAACAGAACCCTTTTGTTTTAGACCTCTGTACCGCTTTCTTAACTCATTCAACCAACCTGCTGGGATGAATCTCTTTTGGAATTTGGCCACCAATTCAACATACGTTACACCTGGATTGTTAAGTTTGACATCATCATACCAAGCTAATGCCGCATCGTACAACTTATCACCGAACAGCTGAACCTTCTTACCATCGTCCTTAACACCTCTACCATTGATATAAGCGTCAACCTTTGATAAGTAACCTCTTGCCTTGTTAGCATCTACTTCACCGTAGTACTTTGGAATTTCAGCAACTGAGTAGTTTCTACTCTCCCTTTCGGAAAGGATTTCGTTCAGTGTGAACACAAGTTGATCAATTGGAATTGACATAGCAGGAAATTAGATGAATTCAGAACTAACCAGTAATAGAGAAGCAAAGAGCAAATGATGTTAAGAATCGATTCCCGTTGCCTTTAATAGATGATATTTTAGATTCCATTGGAAATGCTAAAGTGTTTAGCAAGTTGGATTTAATGTCTGGTTATTTCCAAATCAGAATGGATGAAAAGGACGTTGCTAAATTGTAATGAATCGGGCACTCTGTTCGTTCTATTGTTTATAACTGCGAATATTTCTCTTAGTGTGGAATGGATTAGCTCTTAACTTCTAACTAAGTTATTGACTGAAACTAATTAGACTCTAAATTAAGTTAAACTAAACTGTCTAAAAACTTCTTCTAAAAACTTGTCCCTCCTGTAAATCCGAGAAGGGATCTAAACAGTAATAGGGAAATACAAACATATTTAAAATAACAACTGGATGTCGACGAAGTCGTCGACAACCTAATGAAAATTCTTCATTGCTTAGTAATCAACATAGTAAGCAATGTGCTAAACAGGGATGCTTATCCCTAAATAGGGCATCATCTAACCTGAGTAGCGTCTGATTTCCTACATACCAATTTTTATGGTAATTAAACTATGAAATAAAGTCATCATAACTCTGATGTTCTAAATAGCGTTAATTAAATGGCGATAATAAGAAGGGCATATCATACTCCTGAAAACCGAAATAGGTAAATCAGCCTTGAACACAAGAGATGATTAGGAGAAAAATAGATATGTTTTGAATAGAAGCCGGATTTCATGGGTTTTTGTATTTGATCAGAATTAGGGGCTACATTTTCTTAACCCTGATTCAAAAATCATTCATTTTTGAACGGGGTTTCCAAAATTTGAATGAATCTAAGTATTTAATAAGTTTACGGTTTGGGCACGCAACAGTAATGAAACTGGAATTATTTTAGAGGCTATCAAAAAAGATAACCGAAACTACCAGCTATAAAAAATACATACAAAAACGGAGAAGGGCACAAAAACATCTTTTTTTGCTTTAGTATATATATATGCCAGAAATAACAAAAGTAAACATGGATAAACTCTAGCTTTCAGCTTTGCTAATCTTAATTTTGGTAGGCCTCTGGAGGAATTTGAGCTTTTGAGTTCAAGAAGTTTTGTCCAGCCATCTCGTAATTCCAATTACTTTGTTCACAAAGCATCAAAGTAAATTGTAATGTCAACCTTGTTTCCCTCATAATCTTTAGAACTAATTGCTGCTGGGTCAAATTCAACTTAGATGAAATATCTGGAGGCAATAGCTGAGTCTGTGGAGATCCCCCTATAGCACCAGCACCCATTGGACTTATAGATGGAACAGAACCAAGGACTGGTCCTGTTGGAGTCAACGGCGGCATCGATCCAGGTCTAGATGAAGTAGCGGCAGGAGTGGATGCAGCTGACGATGCATTGGAATTAGGAAGTTTAGGTTGCTCTAACCAAGCTTTGTTACCCGCATAACTCTTAAGCAGTAGTAAATCTGATGCAACGATGAAAGAACCATTTGGGCCAGGAACGACAACGAATGATCTATCAAATGATCTTTTTTCTAAAGCTCCCTGAGGCTTTGTATTATTACTGTATCTGTTATTAAACCTTCCTTTTTGTTGTGATTGCTGCTGTTGCTGTGGCGATTCAGGAGGTGCGATTTCTTCGAATTCACCATGTAATAGTATTTGCATACCGTTCAAAGCAGGGAAGGATATAGTTTCCATTGAGTATAGTTCTGGATGTTCTAATAAACTATGCTTGGTTTTTGGTAAGGATTTGAAAACTTCACCTATTGATTGAGGCCCTTTGAAAAGTCTACTGACTCTTTGTTTGGCACCAGACACTCTCATCAAGTTACGTGAATTGGATATATAATAACCCCATGAGGATGTTAAATGTGCTGCTGATGACTGATGATGGCTGTGATAACCATTAGTTGATGGAGTTGGCTGTGCTTGGTCTGCAATATGAGCAGTATCAAAATGATAAGAGAATTGAGATTCGTTTGTGTAGAGTTGCAATAAGTCCAATCTTTGATTATCCCACAGGTTTAAATAAGTGGATATGAAATTAGTAGCTGCTTTTTGTAAATCATTATTTTCGAAAAACATTGATTTTTTCTCAACTGGGAAAGTATAAATTGCATTCAATTTGTTTTCATCCCTTACTGGTTGACCGTCAAGAATAACCAACCTTGGGAACGTTTTAATGATACCAGCATGTAAATTTGAGTTCATAATTGGATTACCAGATAAAACCAATTCTCTTAATTTCAAGAATTTGTTCTTTGATCTTTCGAAAAATTCCAGCTTGGTGATATTGTTATTTGCCAAGGCAAGATTTTTCAAATCAGGGAATGCCAAACTTAACTCAACGAGATACTTGGAATAATCGTTCAACTTGTTATTTGATAGATTAACAGATTCTACATCAAGGTTATCTTGTCCAGCTAGTTTCATTAAAGCTGGGAAGAACTTGCTCGATGTACTCAAGGAAGAGAACAAACCACTTGATACTAAAACTTGATCTCCAGCCATATTATCCAAATTCAACATCTTTGTATTAGGATCATAACGACTTCTCAAAAAGTTCTTCAATAAATCAATGGTGGAATTAGTAGCCGACGTGTTGATACCTGAAATCCCGGCATCATCGATGATTTTAATACGTAATGTATCCCCAGCGAATTGCATACCATTGCATCTATCCAAGTCACTCGCTTCCTTTTTCGATTTAACAGTGGCTCTTAAACCACCAGTATTGTTGTCAATTGTCACATTTTGCAAGCCAATTCTTGTTTTTCTACTTATAAAATTCACTAAATCTTGCTGTGGGGCACGTTGCCATCCGAATATCTCCACTGTGATGACATTTTGATTTTCGTATTGGTTGGCACTTTCTAAACTTTGTTGAGGGTTCAGGTAGCCTCCTCTATTTTGATTGCCAAAGCCACCTCTGTGACCACCTCTGCCTCCTCGATTCATTTGAGTGTTTTCTAGAAGATTTTTGAGAGGATTTTGAGTCGCCTTTTGTGAAATATTATCAGCTGTACTTAATCAAGAGGACAAAACACCAAATCTAGAAACTATCTAAAGCATTTATTCTTCGAAAAATGAGATTGCATGAAAAAAATTGAGGTGAGCCAATGACTTACATAAGCGCTAACGTCATTAATTAAACTAGCTCTTTCCTCGGTTATCCTTTATAGACAACACTTTTAAGTATAAACATTATAGTAAACGTAGTTAAATAAATAAGTAATTATAAACCTGAACAATAATAAAAATCATTGATTTTTCTTCTCTTCAGCCTCTTCTTCGATTTCTTCAGCTTCACCACTAATGAAAACATCATTAACAAAATTAGAACCAACAACAAATGCTAAAATACTAACCAACAACAAAGAGCTTTTCCAATCACTTGGATAATTATTCCAGCACCATTCATGGGCGCCGAAGATAAGAACATTAACAATTGCTGGCATCTTACTAAAAGATAGCAAGAATGGTAAGGAAAATGAGTACCAAGCAAGGAATTGGTAATGTAAAGATCTTGAAAACAAAACGCCAATCAAGTTAGATAACGTCATCACCAAGGCAACAAACAACGTACCGTTAGCTTCTGATAAAATAACATTATTTGGTGAGATTGTGCTCTTGTAGAACTTAAGAGAATCAATTAAAAATTGCTTGACTGGCTTGCCGGTCACCCTTGGTGATAGCCATCTCTTGAATAAAAACAGACATAGAACCGAAATATGTAAGACCAACAATAAGTTATGGAATGATTCACTTTGGAAGACTTTCTCATCCAAGAACTTCCAATTAACGGTCCATTCATACATGAACGTTCTTTTGAAATTGAAAGCACCGTTCAAGAAATTCTTTCTGATTTCTTCCGAACCTGAGATAAAACTCCAATTCATACCTACTTGAACAAGCAAACCAAAGAAAAGAACAGGAATCATTTTTAAAACATTCTCATCTGATAGGAAGTAAACAACTAACAGGTAACCTGGCAAATATAATAAGGCATTCATCTTAACAGAAATAGCAACACTAAACAAATCAGCTGACAAGTAAGTTAAAACACCAGAAACAACGCCATTACTCTTTTTATAGTAAGAAGCTTGCTGTAAAACCATTATTGTTGCAACCATGAAAAATGTAGTAAAGCAATCGTTGAAAAGCCTCAAAACATAAATACTATGTAGTCTCCTAGATGCACAAATCAGATACAAATGATATGGCTTAACCACAAACTTACCGTTAACACCGCCTGACGATAAGTAAACAACAAAAACAAACAGCAGCGTTAGCAAATAAAGATATCTGAACGCTATTTGACCACTGGCCATATCGTATAATCCTTCAGTAATGAAATTCATCCACGAGTAGAAATAAACATGCCCACCTGGATACACTATCGGACCAGTATCGCCTTTGATCTTAGCGTAATCTAATTCTCCACTCTCAATCAATTGGATTTGCTGCATGTATGACGAATAATCTATTTCGGTATATGATACAAAACCAGTAATTACTTTTAAAATCATTGATTCGGCGAACAGTAAGGCCATGGCTATTGGTTTGTTGGTAATTGGATTCATGAATATCGACCATAGACCGTATTTCAGGTCACCAAGAACATTTTTTAGTGTGAATTCAGGGAGTTCTTGCTCTGCTGTGGTGACTTGGGAGTCAGATGGTTGTCCAATTGGATCTGAAGACATGTTTCTGAAATATTGATTAGATTATGATCGGTGATACAATAAGATAAGTAGTAGAAATACTTTTATTGATAAGAAACCAAAGGAATATGGGATATAGGATATAGGATATTGAAATAAAACCGCAATTGATCAATTACTTATACTTCGAAATCAAATATTAGTGTGTACCTTCAAACAATTATCAGACACGCTGATAAGAAGAAGCCCCTGGCAGCCATTCAGGATAATACTCGGAGATGAGATACAACAGCGAAGCAAATTAATTTTTACAAAGCAACTCAATTGGGAACGTCGGGGAAACGAGTTGATTGATCTCTCTTTGATTTCTCGGCTGACAGCGAGATTCTGTCTCCGCGGCAAGCGGTAAGAAAAGAGAGTTAGTTGACTGTAGTAGGAAATGAAATAAAGTAATCGATTATAACTATAACAAAATCAAAAACAGAAAAGATACAAAAACTCAACTCAACAAAAACATATATGCAAAAAGCAAAGTTGCAAATTTAAAGCAGTCGACGCAATAAAACACATCGGAATAAATGAGGCAATACGAGGAAGAAGGCAAAATAGTAACAAAGAGAAAAAACTAGGAATGACAAAATTTATATATTATTTATTGATAAAAATCAAAAGAACAATTCCAAAACGAAAAGAAAAAGCAGTAAAGCTAATCATTATCTCAAGCTTGAATTTCTAGAATGAATATTCATTAAATTTGTAGGAGACGAAATCCCTAAATCATGGCTTGTTCTAATAGTCTGTAACGAAGACCTTGATGAGACTTCTCCTCTTCTAATCATATTAGCTCTAACTGCTTCCAACGGATTGCTGTCTTTAGTAACACCGCCGTTATTGCTATCTGAACCGAATCTGAGCAACTTCTTAATGGTATTTTTACGAGATCTCAGCTTTCCATCAGCAGCATTACTACCTACTTGGTCACCATTATTTGTAGTGACGGAACCCAATCCAATAGCAATGTTACCAGTTTCAACATCCCTGTTCTTTTCATCAGTGACAATATCACTCGAAGAGGAGCCAATTGCTCCACCCTTTTCAGTCAAAACATTCTGTGCTCTAAAAGTAGCAACGTCTTCTTGGTCAGTGGGGTCATAACTCTTCGGATAAGCATCGAAATCGCCCATTGCAACACGTTCTCTGATAATATCGATATCTCTTGGATAGTACAATCTATTCAAGACATCGTAACAGAACCGAGGTAGAACGGATATAGTAACACCAATGAACAGAACGCACCAGAATGCAACCGTACCGTAACATTGCGAGGCAGCTTTATAAAACTCAGAGGAAGTCGTCGATGAGGTCCAGACACCAGTCCAAAAGTAGATAATTAAGATCGAGAATGCATAGATGATCCCAGATAGCCAATCCCATCTCTTCTGTTGTAATAAAACGTATATGTTACAAGAGATGACGGAAATATGGGCACAAAAGACGCCAAACCAGAATCTATGGTCAACATTCAAACCATGCTGATTGACAAACGTGGCTTTGTGTAATAGTAACCAAGGGAAAATATATGCAATGACTGATTGATATGCACCGTCAAACATGTAGTAAAAGAACTTGAATTGAGACCACTCTAAGCCTAAGACACCGGTTCTGTAAAGTTCTGGAACGAGTAACGAAACAACGTCAGGCACATCCTGGTCCAAAATACCAAGGAAAATGACAGGTAATGAGGTATAAGCCAAATTGAAGAACATCAAATAAGTGTATTCGTATAAATAGGAACCATCGAAATTGTTGAAAATACCAAACCAGAACAAAGCCATGACAAAGTTCATGTTCTTGTAAAAGAAACATGGAACCATTTCGGCAAGTCTCTTGTATGACCATCTACCATGAACAAGGAGTAATCTAGCAAGGAATCTAAATTGGCCAATAGCGTAATCAGAAGACATGACAGCTTGACGACCTTCTTCACCAGCGATACCAACACCAATATTAGCAGCTTGGATCATAGCAACGTCGTTGGCACCGTCACCGATAGCTAACGTCATAACTTTCAAGTTGTCTTTGACCATGGTAACAATTAAAGCTTTTTGTGCAGGTGACACTCTGCAACATAGAACGGATCTACATTGCTTACAAAGCAACAAGAACTTTATCTTCAATTCATGATCTTGGAAAATCTTGGTCAATGAAGCACCGTCAACGATGATTGCATAATTTCCGCTTGGTGGTGAATGATCCTTTTTAGCAGCCGCTAAATCAGCTTCAGTTCCCTGCATGCCGAAATGCTCGTTCAAGTATTTGTCAACTAGCATACTTGCAGATTCATTCTCAAGATCGTTTTCATCTCCGGATTTGATGACTAACAATTCCATATCGTTGGATAATAAATTACATGAAAACCCGATATTAATTGCAGTTTCCACCTTATCACCAGTCAAAACCCATAACTTGATACCTGCACTAGCTAACAGCGAGATAGAATCTGGAACACCATCTTGTAATCTATCTTCAATGGCAGTACCACCTAATAAGGTCAAGTTTCTTTCTAATTCCTCTCCAATCAATTCTAATCTCTCATCTCTATCTTCATCAATGGAATTACTGGCTTCCTTATATCTAGAGTGCCATTCCTGGAAATAGGAAGAACCAATGTCCTTTTTGGCAATACATAAAGTTCTCAAACCTTCCTGAGCAAATTCACCTAGGTGGATGGCAGTCTTACTTAGCATTTCTTTATCTGAACTTGGGTCCAATCTTTCATAAATGACATTATCGGCACCTTTACAGTATAAAACAATGTTTCCATTTGGATCTTGTAAAACAACAGACATTCTCTTTCTTGTTGAATTGAATGGAATAATCTCTAAAAGTGTATATTCAATAGGTTTCTCATTGTCTAATAATGTGATCACTTGACCAGTCCTAGTTTTTTCTCTGAATACAATACCAATATCTCTAGCAGCGGCAACTAAAGCGGCTTCATCGGGCGATTCGGCTTTGAAAATAATACGTCCATCAGGTGCAGTTTCAGTGATAACAGTATGACATAGAGCTAGAGCTAACATAAAGTTCATATTAGCGGATTTTCTGAATTCGTCCGATCCATATAGGTCATCAACGTACTCACTGGAGAAAAAAGTAACTTCAGATTCTATCAATTGATCATTTCCAGTATTTGATAAAAGTTTCATCATGTTCAATCTATCCTCTTTTATAATCTTAGTCATTTTATCCCTTTCAGCAATAACGTCAACACCAGCTCGTTTATCCATACCTTGCTGAGCTTCGGTATACGCCAAACCGTAAGACTTTCCAGCAATTGTACATTTCTTAAATTCCATAACGTTTTGTGTCAAAGTCCCTGTTTTGTCACTGAAAATGTACTCAATTTGACCTAAGTCATCTGAAATATTCCACGATTTAGGCGTACAAGGGAAATCCAATTTTGCATAGTACATCTTAACATCTGCATAAATGAAATAAGCTTGCACAGTTTTAATGATTTCAATGGAGATATACAAGGAGATCGGAACCAAGGTTTGATATAAAATCAAAGCCACGAAAAAGGCAACGACACCATTAGCTGCAGACGACCAACCTGCATAAGGTTTGTATTCAAAGAACACTCTAGAAGTATTAGATTTATCATAGAATAAACCATTAACCAAACCAGAAACAAAACAAAGAATGAACAAGATACAGAAATTGAAAATGACGGAAAGGTTTAATTCTTTTGAGATCTTGGACTTCTTGGTTGGTGTAACACCGGCATTCAACATGATTTTTGTTTCATCACCAGTAGCAACAACAAAACATAAAGCCCATTTTGTGTTTCTTAAGGTACTGCCTCTTAACAGAATATTATCGTAAGTTGCAGGTTCCATTGCAGGTTGACCAACCATGTCATCCTCAGATTCAAAAGCGTTATATTTAACGACACCTCTAAATTTGTACAAGTTTAGATTTGGTGGTTCGGTCTCAACGATCATTTGTGCTCTTTCTAAATCATTTGCATGTCTTAAACCTTGACCACAGTGTAAAGAAGATTTATGTTTCAAGTTAGTCTCACCGTCCAAGTTCTTTGTTTCGACGTAACAAACACCCTCTGGGTCACTTGATGATAAGATAATTGCATCAGCAGGGACTTCTTCGTTGTTTCTAACTCTGATTATATCACCAACTGAGATATCTTTCCAGAATCTATTAGTAAATTTACAAATCATTTCAGGCTTCAAATGAGGATTTGTGATTGTATTGGGATGAATTGGAGACAACTTAGCATTTGGTCTTGATCTATGTGTTGACATTGAGGCCCTTAAGCCAGTTGTATTAATCGACGAAACCAGAGATGATACTCTTTGTAAGTCTAAACTTTGCTCGGCAACTTCTTCTCTCTTTGACTTTCTAGATTTGCCGGACATAAAACGTAGCAACGCTCTCAATATTTTTGTATTTGCTTTCTTGAATCTTCTCCACGGTCCAACGTAATCTGTAGAAACATTAGGATTTGGTAAACCTTCTAGAATATGGATTCTGGAGTTGTTTAGTTCTAAATCCGAGCTACCTCTTCTATAGTCTTCAAAGCCATCTTTAATTGCGGTTAAAACAACGATAACGATTAAAGGAACAGCTACCATACCAGGTGATTGAACACCAAAAATTTGAAAAGCACCAAGGATGATAATGAAAAGGAAATATGAATTAGCAATGTTTGTGAATTGAAATAGAAGATTCTTAGGTATGAACGATAATGGCGTATATTTTGTAGTTCTAATTTTGTTTCTTGGGTATCGTCTTAAAGGTAAGTTTGTTTTTGGGTCTATGAACTCTTGGGGTAACTCTTGATTCAAGAACAGAGTTCGCTGTTCTTCTTTTTTCCCATCATCCTTTATTTTAAACAGATTCTTAACCATCGTTAGGATGTTATGGTCATTGGTACTACCTTGGAGAGCCATGTTTTCCTTTCTGCCTATAATCTATAACAGGATCAAATGTGAAGCAAAACGTTTGATAGGTGTAAAAGTGAATAAATGACTATTAAAGCAAAGAATTGAATAGTATATAGGTCTATGTTTGTGTATATGTTTATGCTTATGTATGATGTTTATGTTTATGTTTACGTTTAAATCTAGGTCTATTTGTTTTGATTGTTTATTAGGAGAATTGAAATTTTGATTAATTTGATGTAATGAAAGCGTGGATGGCTTTGTCCTATTATTCACATTATTTCGCATTATTCTCATTATACTTATTCATTATACCTCGTTCTTGTTCCTATTAGAATTAATTATCTTCTTCCACTCTCTAAGAAAAAGATCCGCACGGGTTTTTTCCATTTTCTTTTCCTTTCTCTCTTTCTTTTTTTCGCCGGCTCGGGTGAGAAACACGTAAACAGACAAATAAACAAAGAAAAGAAAAAGATCAAAGGGAGGAGAGATTATCTTCCGGGTGATTACCGATTGTATAGACAACAATTACATATGTATATATATATACAGATATATATATCTATCTATGAGTATGAATATGAACCCCCCCTGATACTATACGTCCGGTTATAGAATGTGTATATTTGTATACTACTACACTCACAACATAGTCCGGATATACAGTCTTCCCAATGCAGACCCTTATCATTTCCGTCATGTATATACATCTACATGTACCACTCCATAAACGTCAATGTTAACGCCAAACTCATTAGTTTACCAGAATGCTTGACTACCTAGGTATATATATATCTACTTTCACCACATTCCTCCCATGAGTCAAGTTCCGACCAGTGTGAATTGCACCCACCCGATGCAACCAAATATTATACACCTACAGGTGTGTGTTACTGTTGGATTAAGTATTCGAGGGTTTTGCTTTACTTAATTAACTATGTAATAATCTAGTATTTTTCATAAACAAGTAGAGAAAGATCATTGAAAGTAACTTAAACAAGCATGCTCTGGCGAATAAATAAACAAACAGAAAAAGAGAACAGCCTTTCCACTGTCAGGGTTATATCACCTGCTTCCTATTCACAGCTCTCTCTCTCTACTGAAACCGCTGACCTTTCCCCTTCTTTCAAATAAAGATTTTCTTATTTATGGGTATATACATGGTTAATTATGCTTAAATAACAAGAGAAGATTATGCTATCTTTGCAGGTAAATTGGCGTCTTAACTAATTGGGATCCCAATTCTATCTTTCTTTCAGTCCATTCTTTCCTATCAGCCTAATTGGAGCTCTGCTAACTGTATCACACAACAGCTCTCACGCGAACCCTCAATTGACGTACTGCCAATAGTATGCTGCCTTCTGTGACTAAATCAAATCATGCTTCAAACGAAGAAGCTGCTCGATGCTATAAAAACAAGGAGAAGGCACTACTCAACTTTCCCCTCCCCTTGAGGACCTTTTCAAATACCCGCCAGAAGGTTTACGACATGCAATTTGTGGCATACCCGGGCTTCGAACCCTTTTCGCCTTTTCTCGTTCTCTGCTTCTCGACGTCGAGTGGATTTTTCACTTCTCTCCCCAGTTCCTTTTAACAGTGCTCTGCCCCAAGCTTTAACTTTGATGTACCGTTCTATATTATCTGTCATATTATTCAATTAACTTACTTTGGATTAATTAAACAAACCCAACAAGCAAATAAATAAATTACCGAAAATGGCTGCCGAAAGAATCGAGGAATTACCAGAAGAAACCATCCCAGAAGGTGCTGAAGTTTCTATCTTAAACAGAAACGAAAAGAAAGCTAGAGCCTTAATCAAGAAGCTAGGCCTAAAGGAAATCAAAGGTATCACCAGAGTCACCTTCAAGAGAAAGGGTAACTTCATCCTAGCCATTGAGAAGCCAGAAGTTTACAAATCTGTCGCTGGTGCTTACGTTGTCTTTGGTGAAGCTAAGGTTGAAGATCTAAACAAGAGATACGCTGAAGCTATGGCTGCTCAACAAGCTGCTCAAGCTGCTGCCGGTACTTCCTCTACTGACGGTCTAGCTCCAAAGGACCCAGCTTCAATTACCGCTGATTTAGAAGCTGCCTCTTTGTTAGATAACTCTAAGAAGATTGAAGAAGAAGAAGACGACGACGCTGAAGTTGATGAATCCGGCTTAGATTCCGGTGATATCGATTTAGTCGTAGGCCAAGCTAATGTTTCCAGAGCCAAGGCCGTCAAGGCTTTAAGAGAGCACAATGGTGATATGGTTAATGCTATTATGTCATTCACTTCCTAACTTTTGAAATAAAGATGTTTTTACCTTTTTTTACTATTCTTTGTTCCTGTATATCTATCTCTCTTAATTGATAATTGTCATAGTTACATTAGATTACTTAACTGAACTGCAATAGATTGTAGTAAATAGATCTCTTTTTGCCTTTGTCAAAATTATTAAAAGTCTCGTAAAAAATGTATATAGCTATAGGCCTATACAAATGAACATAAAGCATCCAACTATGAAGAGTATATAAAAAATATCAGCGTAATCCTCATTCAGTATTCTTTTTATCATCTCCATCACTAGCAGCAGTAGGTTCATCAACTTTAACCTCTTCGTCCATCACCGTCTCAGCTTCAACTCTCTTTTCATCCAATGGCTTATCAATACCATTCATAACCCCACATTTCGGACAAATATATTTGACATATTCCCCTTTAATCCCTGTTGGGGCCAACCCATTATGCTGCAAACAGTTTTTACAAATCAAAGCAAATCGTAAGTCAGGTGAGAGCTCATCAGTACCCAACATGAAATTAAACAAATGGTCATAGAACTTTGAATCGGACTCAGATCCAGGTCGTGAGCCCGGAGACGGCTTAGGAACTTTTCCTTCGTTGATTAATTTCAAGTATTCTTGTTTTTTAGCATTAATCTCCTGCGCTTGGCTCTCCAATTCCTGTAAATCCTCGCCGTTTGAGAACCTTATTAGTAGTTCGTTGGTCTTATGAAAATTAGTCTGCTCTTTCAATTCATTTAGCTTCTCCTGATGCTTATTCCTCAAAGCTTCTAAGGCCTCAGTGTTGTTCGATATCAGATAGTTAAAGAAGTAATCAACTAACTTATATGTGGCGAATATTAAAATTGGTGATAGGATAATTAGTGCGTAATCAAGTTGTTTTAATTGTAGGTTTTTCATAAAGTATACATATCCGATATAACTGATGTATAATCCGGTTAAATATACGACTGAAGTAGCTTTATAATGACCTTTTTTGTTTTGTAGTTTATGCTGCTTTTTCTCTTTCTTAAGAATTCTTGTCGAAAGTTGCTTCAATTCTTTTTCAAATTGATCTGCGTCGAATTTCTTGGATTTGAACAGCGAAAGCATTTTTGACTATCTAGTACCCTATTTAATAAGATAATTCTTGCTTTGTTCCGTTAAAATGGCTGGATGATAAGTATTCGCCGACGAAACAAGATATCACGGTTCTGTAGAGTTTAAATCTGAATCCAGCTGACCATTTACATTTTACTGTGCAAAGAAACAATCTGGATGATGTAATCAGCGGCTTTTTTCAGGTTAACGCCAAATGAATTTTCATCTTCAACGCGTTGTTTTCAAGAGTCAAATACGAGTAGTATTGCTTCTAATATGAGCCTTAAATCTTGATAAATAAACATCATTAAGACATCCTAAATACAGTCTGTAGAATACAGATCCTAAGCAACATTATTAGCAATGCCAACTAGACAGATCCTCTTTGACAAGGCAGCAAAATCACTATCTTCCCCTCAGGAAGAAAAAACCTTGGATAATTATTCAACGATAATAGGCACAAGTTTAGGCTCAACGTTGATTGAAATCCAAGGTGAGTTAAATTTACCAAGTATCAAGCCTGATGGATTAAGCGAAGACGAAGAGGGATTGTTTATCAAATCCAGAATACCAGAATTGCTAACCACGCAAGATCAAGAGTTAGTTAAAGATGCTGTCAAGTTTGGGAAATTGGAAATAGATCCTGATTTCCAAAAGGCAACGTTATTCATTAGTAATTCTCAGAGATTGGTCGGCAATGTGCAGAAAGTGGACCCACCATTAGGCATTTTAAGATTAATTAGTAATAGTGATGCAAATGAAAATGACGATGCCAGTGTCTATGAGCAAGAATCTGAAATTGTGGATGTCATTAGACAAAAAGTAGTGTTTAAGTTAAGACCTTTACCAATCATGTAAAATGAAGCAAAGCATCAAAATTGAAAGTCAGCAGGAAAAGAAGTTGATTCAGCGAGATTCTGAAAAAGGTTTACTGAAAAAAAAAGAAAACTCATCCACCAGTCGGAGTATACATGTGTGGTGAGTATTGAATTACAGAGATGAAATGCTTATGTGTTGCACCTTGACATTCTTGCGCTATTTTATTTCTTTAATTATGTCTTGTGTTAGAAAATCCTCTTGCCATATTCGAAACTATAATTATTTCATATCATACAAGGAAAGCAAAAAAGAAGTAAACTGAAGGAAATGGTGAGGGGGGAAGGGGCCTAATTTCATGTGTGCTCGTTTGGAATCTTCCTTCTTGCAAATAGAAGCTATACGATAGAAGACGACGATTGCATACTTCTAAAGTTCTCAGGCATCTACTGAGTCAAAAAGTTCAAATGGGTGCTTCAGGAGATTTGACACAAACTCGCATAGAGTGTGTGTTTGACAGTTTGTAAGGAGGGTATAGAAACATTTCCTAATTAGGCTGTCAAAGGGCTACCTGAAGGTGGAAAACGAGTATTCTTAAATTTTTTGATAAATACTAAAAAGCTGTAACGTGAACGGACTCTAACATATACCATTAAAAAGATTTGTTTCAGAATATTTACAGCTGCCTCAATTTAACATGTTTGAAAACTTGAAACAAACACTGGATTATATGCAAGTAACCAACTTAACAGATCAGATGTGTATAGTTGATGAATGGACAGAGATGACAGAAAATGGATTGCGGGAAATCAATTGTGTCTCCAGTAATTCATTCCACAAAACGCATAGAAAGGGTGGAAGGAGCGTTTCCTACTTCCATAATGCACGATTTTCTACTAATGTATTAAATATACTTACTGGTTGGCTGTTTGAGCTTGTTGTTATTAGGTCCCATTCACTTTCAGGGGGGTTATAAAGGTCCCTTTGACATCCAAATCGGGATTAAAGGAAATACTTAACTCTCGCGCGCATCCCACAAATTTCCTATTTTGTCCCTCAAAGGGAACTTCAAAACAGATTTCTTCAAAGTTTACAGTGGTTAATCTTACAAGGGATTCGGTTATTATTTTGTTAATTACTTGCATTTATATTACTGCATTGAATCTTAATGATTTGCATGCGTTTATGGACTTTAAATTTCAAGTTTTAATCTGTCATATGTGCAGTGCTTAGTAAAACGAGACTAGTGTGTTTATCGAGTTTACCTGGGGAAAAAGTTTAATAATGACAATGGTTTCTTGGAACGTTAACTATGTTTCATAATTCTACGAACGTGCTTTTGAATTAGTCGAGATCTTTTTGTATTTAAACAACTTCAGATCCATTCTAATTGATTGATTTTTCAGCAGTTGGTTCTTATATATCATCATCATTAAACACAAACAACAGGAAACAACAGAATCATCCCTTTGCTGTTACTGGCATAATCAATTATCTTACTACTATTCTCTCTTGCTTTCAAAAAATAATCAAAATGAAGTTTTTCACTCCAATTCTATTATCATTCATTCTTCTCGTTGCTGAAGCTGCTCCATTAGATTTTTTGTGGCATAAAGCTGGCAAGAATAATGCCATCTACAAGAGAGAAGCTGGTGCTGATGCTGATGCTGATGCTAATGCTGACTTTTACTGGCACAAAGCTGGTAAGAATAATGCCATCTATAAGAGAGAAGCTGAAGCTGATGC
>BCKW01000007.1:142263-205829 GCA_001600755.1 Ogataea methanolica
ATCTATAAGAGAGAAGCTGAAGCTGATGCCGAAGCTAACGCTGACTTTTACTGGCATAAAGCTGGAAAGAACAACGCAATCTATAAGAGAGAAGCCGAAGTTGAAGCTTAAGTTGATGCATATTCCGGCTACTGGTTAGCTTTTTTTTTTCTTTTCTTTAGGATTGGATTATTTCTCTTCTTTCTTGGCTATGAAATTATTTCGCTTTTTATTCTATAATATTTCTCGGTTCTTTTTCGTCGTTTTGCTTTCTTTACATATATATACCCTTATCGCTGTCCAGGTAACTAGCATTTTCTTATCAAAAATTACTTACCAGTTCTTTATAAATAGACATATTTTTCGGTTTTAAATGGTATTCAATTTCCGAGTAATAGGAATCAAAGTATAAGACCAATATTCTATAAAAGAAGTTTATATAATAATGTTAACTTCACCAGGTTCGAAGGGTTTTCAATTGTCCTCTTCGTTTAATCTGGCGTCTAACGAAATTTTGCTTAAAGATTGTACCTACGCGCCTCATACAAATAATCATTTCGCAGCGAAAATGTGTCGGATCTGATATGTTCTCAGATAATTCGATTAGAATTACACGACTATTCTACTTATTAGGTAAGTTATACAATTATACTACTTTGAGTAATATTTACACAATTATACCACTTTGAGTAATATTGTGAAATATTGTGTTCAATCAATGAAGATTTTGTTGGGTAATTCCAATTACTATGTTACAATATGAGTAATGATTGTTTCATCCAATCGGATTTTATTAATAATTATATTCCGTGTTTGAAAGACATGTGAATATCCTATTTTACTAGATAAATTCGTTACAAATT
This sequence comes from Ogataea methanolica, assembly GCA_001600755.1. Classification (NCBI taxonomy): domain Eukaryota; kingdom Fungi; phylum Ascomycota; class Pichiomycetes; order Pichiales; family Pichiaceae; genus Ogataea; species Ogataea methanolica. Next base: position 143,106 of record BCKW01000007.1, read on the forward strand.
ACTCAACATATTCTAAGGAATAAGTCTATAAATTGTAGACCAAATTCCCAGATATTTATTATTTATTATATTTTATTATAGTTTTTAGTACTACTATTTTAATCATCTTTCTTCCCTTCTTTCAGAATAAGATATAGAAATTTAAATACAATTATTATTAAAACTATTTCACTAAGCTAAACTTGATTATGTCATCGTCACAAGAATCCCATAACGCGCAAGTCCCAGAAATCTCCCGTTAAAATGAGATCAAGATAAGAACCACCCTTTTCAATTCTGTAGTTCCTAGCCGGTTAACCATCTATATTTAAGTCTTGAATCTTCATCAAACCAAGGATGCATATGTGACGAAGAAGTATGAATTATGCCAGAGGGAAACGAAATAAAAACAAGGTTGACACCCACCACTATCAGGCTCGTATCGTTTAACGTGAACGGAGTGAAAACGCTCAAGAACTACCATCCATGGACATCAACACCAACGTACTCGGACATGTTTCATTACATGAATGCCGATATAGTTACATTCCAAGAACTGAAATTACAAAGAAGTGATATAGACTATACTATTGCTGATATTAAAGATTACTATAGCTTCATTTCCATTCCATTGTCAAAGAAAGGCTATAGTGGTGTTGGAGTTTTCATCAGAAAACCCAACGACTGCGATTCTGAACTTGTGAAAAGAGCATTGACTGTAACTAAGGCAGAAGAGGGCATAACTGGCTTACTTACTTTCAAAAAATCCAAGAGTTCTTATATTGAATCGATTCAAGATCCTGAATATGAAGGGTTTTGTATTGGTGGTTATCCTGCACGTCACGGTGCTGATGAATCAATGCTGAAGAGGGTTGATTCAGAAGGTAGGTGTGTTATAGTGGAGTTGAATTTCGGCGTTGTTTTAATATCAGTGTACTGTCCTGCGAACTCTATGTGTACCGAGGAAGGTGAACAGTATAGAATGTTGTTCCTGGTGTGTTTGTTCGAAAGAGCCAGTAACTTGAACAAAATGGGGAAGCATGTGGTGATAATGGGTGATATTAACGTGTCTATGGATTTAATCGATAGTGATGAACATATAAAGCTAGGATTAGCCGATGGGGTTTTAAAGAAACCTGATGATTTCAACGATTTTGAAATTGAGAATCGCCAGCAAGTTATTGATTTTAAATCATCTACTGAACCAAGAACGCTTCTTAATGACTATGTTTTTGATACTACTGGATATCTTCAAGTTCAGAAGCCATCTCAAATGCTATATGATACAACTAGAAAACTGCAGGGTCGGCAAATGAAACTGTATACCGTGTGGAATACTTTCAAAAACAACAGGCCTTCGAATATAGGCTCTAGAATTGATCTAATATTAGCCACTGCGAAACTAAACGATGCTGTTAACCAGGCTGGTATTTGGAATTTCTTACAAGGATCGGACCACTGTCCGGTTTATACCGATTTTGATTATCAAGGATTTTCCTGTGTTGAGAATGCAGATTTGTCAGAAAACTACAGAAACAAATTTAGCTGGTTTGAGTCAAAATCGTTTTATGGATTACATGCTGGTAAAAGTATAGACGCATTTTTCAGCAGGAACAGGCCGATTAAGCCCATCATCGAGGAATCTGTCGAAGCAATTGACAAGGCGAGCGATAAAAGACGTTCTGGTGATTCTCTGCCTTATGTAAGTCGAAAGAAACAGAATAGAGATGGATCCCGGAGAAGTATAGACCAAAAATCCATTTCTAATTTTTTTTTCAAACCGGCAACCTCACAGACTGATTCAGACCCCTCTGATGGTGCAAGTGATATATCAACGCAATCACAATCTATCGAATCATCTCAGCAGTCAAATAAGCTTTCTGCTGGGGATTTCAAAAGTCTTTTACTCCAATCATCAAGTTCAGTTCCATCATGCAAGCACAATGAAGCATGTACATTAAGATCTGTTAAGAATGGTGCGGAGAAGAATAAAGGCAAAAAGTTCTGGTGCTGTGCAAGAACATCAAAGACGACCACATGGCAACTGGATGACCAAGAAGAAACAAAAGATAGTGACAAAGAGAGAGGAATAGATCAGTTCAACTGTGGGTTCTTCAAATGGGCAAGTAAAGTATAACAATCTGGAGAATATGTCTCGAAATCAAAGGGGCGTCCCAATTAAGCGGGGTCTTAAAATTTTATTTGTTTATTCTTTCTTGTTTGCAGGGAATAATAGTTCTCTTAACAGTTAGCTAAAGAACTTATATATATTTCTATATACTCCTTATATTGTTTTGTATATATCCTCATTATATTGTTTTGTATATATATCGTTCAAACGTATAATATCAATATAAACAGATCAACTTTCAGAATGAGTAATTCCGTTGAAATACCCCAAAAGCTTAAAGAGACCCTACTACAAGTTGACCCAAGCCAGGGTGCCAGAGTGAGTGGTAAGTACTAAATCAAGATTCTTCCTGCAGTTATTGATATTCATCCATATTCATTACTGGAATTCAAATTCTACTAGCTTATCCGCCATTAGATGAATTCAAGGGGGTATATTAACGTACTCGAATGTGTATTGCGTTTCATTCAACCGAATACTAACATAGTAATGCTTTAATCAATTAATTATAGGTAAGAACTGGAAGGTGGCAAAAAATGCCCATCGTTTGAGTTCCCGTGGTGTTAGTTCATCATGGGCCAAGAAGATGGAACAAAGAAAGAAAGATGAACAAGTTAAGGCCAAAGTCAGGGAGTTAAAGGCGGAAAAGGAAGCTGAAAGAAAGGAAAAGGCTGACAGAATCAAGGAAAAGAGAGAAAAGAAGGCAGAAACAGAAAGATACGAAAGATTGGCAACTGTTATGCATGCTAAGAGAGTTGAGAGATTGAAGAGAAGAGAAAAGAGAAACAAGATGTTGAAGGAACGCTAAGGAACGTATGCGCTTTTGGCGCCTATTTCTTCAAAGTCTCATGGTTCAGGTTGATGGCGGGCGTTATTTTGCATTTTATTTTAACAAGTTAGATAAATATTAGATAAATACAGCAATATGTGATATGATGGCATGTGGATGTAGGAAGATGTTCGACTCTTTTCCCCGGCTGCCTGTACAAACGCAATTTAAACTATTGTAATGCCCTGTCGGTTGGACACCAGGCAGCTTCAGTGTATTGAGTCTAACCTAATTCAAAGTGCAGAAGCGATCTTATGGGTTGACTATGGGGTACTTCAAATGTATATAAATAAAGTGTCCTCCGTACTGATCTACAAATTAGTCAAGATAATAATCTCAGCAGATCTTTTGTGCTAATAAACTCCAAATCGCGTCGATTTCTTGTCAGTTTAAATCGGCGCATCTGCAGTGTTACAGCTTTCTGAAAAAGTACACAGTTCGTGACAAAGACCGAACTCAGCATTTGTCGACGACCCCCCAGGTATGGCTGGCGGTTGGCCCATAATTAGCTGGCTTGCCAATATTCCACCTTTTCATGCAAACTCCGTTTTGATACTACCATTCATTTTTTTCGCTCACTTGATATCAATAAATAAAGTAAGAGCCTACTTTTTTTTTATCAAGTTTAAGGGCAGGTCTGGTATCACCTGACAAACCATTAGATAAGTCATTTTATCGTGGACTGAAAAATCATATGTATAGCCATTTCTGGTATGCCTACCTCTTAGTGGTATAACGTAGCTCAGCTACCATACAAAGTAGTTCTAGCCGTGGATACCTTCTCTGGCTTACTTAAAATAGTTTCAGCTACGTTCGATATTATGCACTTTTATTGGTGGTCAAGTGACTGATTTTGTAACAGAATATAATAAAATATATTCATTAAAAAGTTTCAAGGTGATTTTGCATAGCAAATCTTCGACCCCTCTTTTGGAAGAGTTCCGATTGTGACTTCTTCCCAAATAATTACGATATACAGGTTGTAAAAGTGTACCAATACTTTAGGTTGTATAATAAGTAGTAGCTGGTCTTTAGTTTTGAATGTATACGGCTTAAATGCGGACCTTAAGCGAGAAGTATATTCCCCAGAAGGCTGATTCTTCTAAAAGCTAAAAAGGTTCCAACTAATATACGTAAAGATAAGAAATACATAATTAATATAGACCAAAACCCCTTCCTGTTGTTGGGAAAAATGTCGAGAGACTCCTCTCGACTACGAATATGGGGTAGTGAAAGTCACTAAGGGGGAAAACCGCTTAGTAATCAGAGTGCTAGAGTGATCTCTATTGCACAGGTCTATATATATTACTTTCCCATCTGACACTTTAGTGAAAAATTTTCACTATCTCCCTCTATTTTACTGCTAGTATACACGATTTTTAGCTGACAATTGACAAACTCAACACAAACGTATGACTTCAAATTGAGTCTGTTTTTTTTCTTCGCTATTGGGGAGCGTCTAAGGACAGAACAAACTTACGTAATATTCACATATTAGATGAGAATTGTTAAGGAAACAGCAGACTTTGTTATTTGAACAGCAAATCTCGTTATTATATAATCACTTATATAATACCATGACATAATCAATCTTGCCCCATCTTCGTTGTCACTGCATACATTAACTACAGCAGCATTGACATTAACTTATTGCTGCCACAACTACATTCTATCTTCCACTACTGGAAGAATCTCTCTTTCCTCTTGCTGTCTAGCTCTTTATCTGATTCTTTATTCTATCACGAAGCCACCAATGGAACAAATCTTTGAGACCAGATACAAGCTAATTACTTCTATACAGCGGCATGCCCTCCCTTATGCCTACCTTATTTATTGCCACTATATATATGGTAGCGGTGGAGGAAATAATTGATTATGTCATGATATTGTATAAGTTACTATATAATATGAGAATATTACAGAAATTTGTTGCTTCCCTAGGGAAATCTGCTCTGTCCTTAGCTATTCCCTTATGTTACATTCCATTTCGTATTCTACAACATATTTGCCTTACGATAAAGTTTAACATTTGGTAATAACGATGTTCTGAGAAGGTGGTGCCTCCTGCAAAAGCTCACAATAGGTTGATCTACCGACAACAAACAAACAAACAAAGTAAAGTCACGTCGATCAACCTGCAGGAAGAACCAGCAGACCCGCTCATAGTCTCGCCGATCACCACCTTCGCTTGCTGTATCCCCAAATTATCAATCTCAAAGGGGGGAACCTTCTGGAATTTTTAACTAGTGATCAAAGAAATGGAATGCCATTCTTTGGTTGTTTAACCTAGACTGCTCCACAACGACCATTCCAAGCACCAAGAGACATTATTGACGAGTACAAAGACCATTACGATAAAGCGCCTGCATTTTACATCAGGAACGACTAACTAGAGCTAGCTATACAGTTAGGTATTGTTCCGGAGGGTGTCGACGCTCATCAAGCTGAGAGCCATAGAGATAAACCTTGGGCTGAATTGACAGACAATGAGAAGAAACTCAGATCTAGAATTATGGAAATTCACTCAGCAGTAGTGGAAGTTTTGAACGCTAGCATTGGCTGTGTTTTAGATAAGCTTGAACAGACTAAGGACCTATGCCTTTGAGAATTGAAAGCGTCAATCAACAAATTAGAAAATATCATTACAATTCTTTTGATAACTTTAGTAATGGCCATTCCTTTGTTTGGTATTCTGACCAGTAGATAAAGTCTGCCACGGTACCATCTTGCAAGTATAAAGGGTGGGCGCCAAAAGGGGATATCAGAACCCCATTGAGCTGGAGTTATCCAAAGGTTTTCGAGGATCAAGAAGTTAAAGGTTTGGTTATATACCAATTATCAGCAGTGATGGATATCTTACCAACCGTCCTTGAACTCGCAGATATTAAAGATCCTGGCAAGTTACTGTGAAAACCCAGATCTACAGCAATAATTGAAAGAACGTCCTTGATAACCACAAAAATGAAAGAACATCGTTAAAATACATCGCTAATACATCGGAACCTTATTAACAACAATGCTGATTCAATTGAGAGATATTATCTCATATCTATAGCAATGATAAAATTGAAAAACAGTGCGATATTGCCAAATATTTTTGTTGAGTTTGAGAAGATACGTTTAGGCAAGATTGTAGGAGGGAGACGAAAGTATGAAATTCTGCTACGTGATGTTTAGTCCAGTATTTGGGGAGTGTGCGCCACTAAAATTTCTGATGCATCGATGGGGCTCATGTGGCGTAGCGGTCACCTGAGCCAATGTGACCGGTTATCTTCAGTTCCAGGCAGTGTTATTGTAGCTGTTTTTCAGACTGAATTGCTCCTACCCTCTTGAGGCTCTGTTTGGAAATAACACTAACCCGCCTACTACGGAGTTACTCCTTCTAACTCCATAAATCATTCGATTTCTTTTGTTCCTTCACGTTCCAGCAAGATAATCACCATCCTTTTGGCATTACGCTTTGCAAGCGTTTGGACTGGTCATATTCACATAAATAGCCCCAGCTTCCACCGTTTTCGCTCAGTCATTTGATGCCAGTATTCTCTTTGTTGAAGTACACAAAGAAGCAAAAGAAATTGAAGTTTAAGATATAATCAAAGAACTATACAGTTGCACAGAAACAAATAAACAGACGAAAAATGAATTGGGAAAAAGTTCCACAAGAATTATATACTCGTTTAGGCAGCTCAGGTCTACAAATCTCTAAGATTATTGTTGGATGTATGTCTTTCGGTACCAAAGCCTGGGGAGGTGATTGGGTGTTGGAAGATGAGAATGAAGTCTTTGCAATCATGAAAAAAGCTTATGATGAAGGAATCAGAACTTATGACACTGCAAACACATACTCAAATGGTGCTTCTGAAAGACTTTTAGGTAAATTCATTAAGAAATATAACATCGATAGAGCTAAGATTGTCATTTTAACCAAGGTTTTTTTCCCAACACCTGAAGAATACGAGACATTCAGTCTTCTTAATAATGGTGATTTCCCGGGTCACGAGTTGGTCAACAGAAGTGGTTTATCAAGAAAACACATCATGGACTCGGCAGCTGCTTCTGTTAAGAGACTGGGTACTTATATTGATGTTTTGCAGATTCACAGATATGATCCTACTACTCCAGTTGAGGAAACTATGGATGCTTTGAATGATTGTGTTAAACAAGGTTTAACCAGGTACATTGGAGCTTCTACCATGAGAGCATATCAATTCATCAAGATGCAAAATGTTGCTGAGAAAAACGGCTGGAGCAGATTTATCTCCATGCAAAGTTACTACAATTTACTTTATCGTGAAGAAGAGGAAGAATTAATTGCGTACTGTAACGAAACAGGTGTTGGATTGATTCCTTGGTCACCAATTGCTCTTGGTTTTTTAGCCAGACCCTTATCCAAACAGGACACTACGAGAAGCTCAAGTGCGTTTGGCGCTATGTCGGGTGCCCTTTGTGGTGTAGATAATATGACCGAAGCTGACAAGACTATTATTAACAGTGTTGAAAAGTTGGCAAAGAAGAAAGAAGTTTCTATGGCTAGTGTTGCTGTGGCTTGGGTTCTCAGCAAAAACAACTGGCCTATTATTGGCTTCAGTAAGCCTGAAAGGGTTGATGATGCTTTGGTTGGCTTTAGATTGAAGCTTACCGCGGAAGATATTAAGCTCTTAGAGGCGCCTTACGTTCCAAAGTCTTTGCCTCAGCTGTATTCTGAGGGTGCATGAGGCTCTATATATGATACATACGATTCTTAGATCCATGGTAGCCTTCTTTTATGTGTGTTCAGGATGCTGAGTACAGAAGAACATGTATATACATTTAATCAATCGTAATGAACCAAAGCTAGTGATCACGGCTAAATCTTGGAGTGCAGATTCCAAAGTAGAAGAAATCCGCAAGAATATGAAGTATGTGTAATGGATACAGAGTCAGTATCCGTTATACCGAGGAAGGCTTCCTTTTCATGGTAACAATAAAGGTTAAAAGTATCTCAGAAAGGCATCCGCTGAACCAGTAACCGCTGATATTTTTGAGGCAACAGCTCATATTATTCGCCTTCAATCTAAGTACAATTACCGTGTGCACGTCCCCAGTGTCTTTGACTTCCGTTTATGATTCCCTTTATCCAGTGGAATGAGTTTAGGAGTTCCAATCAAGGAAAAAGATAATTTTTATTTCCACCTGTTAACGTGTCTACACGAGTACAAATGACAACAAACAGATGTAGATAAGTTGATAGAACTGTTAGAAATCTCGTCGCCAATGTGGCAGGATACAGCAATGCTACTCTTGTACTTGAAGCAGAAATCCAAAACATATTGACCATGCACAGGCCAATCCTGCCTCTTTCATGCCACCCAGGGAAATAGTGATGAAAATACCGTTAGGGCACTCTCAAGCCTTAAGCCCTGCTGGGTGATTAGGCCTGGTTTGGACTTGGCTTTGTTTTCGCTTCCCCCCAAGAGGATCTATGTCGCGCATAGGCCACTTACAAAGTTGCTTGCTTTTTGCATCTCCAACCACAAGACTCTAACAAGCTCATACTCATAATCTGAACCCACTTGCTCCGCCAGGTTATTAGTTATACCCATAAGACGGTTTTTGGGTACTTCTTTAGCTGAGACACAACATCGATCTCCAGCGCAGATCTCCGAAGGGTCGCCGTTGTCGTTGAAGAATATAGAATGGAATATACTATACTTTAACTGCGTTAAGTATGGGTGTACTGTGTAGTGGTGAGACTATATTCCCGGTATACGGTCGAAAGGGAGTTAACCTAAACACTTGTTGCTTCAGTGAACATAACCTGACTAAATTAAAAGGTAAAAGGACTATAAAAGTGTACATACGGAATACACATTTCTCTTTTAAATAGACAAAAACCCCTTTAGTGAACTGTGGTCAGGTATAAAAGTATGTTTACTGACAAACCTCTAAACCTATCATTCATCCCAACGTACTACATAACTATCCTTAATGGTAATACAGGTGAAGCCTATTATTACAACGACTTGGTTTATTTAGTATCAGACATCCTGAACACTAACTTCTCACAGCTGACTTTATCATTTCTTAGTAAAGAAAGACCTAAGTCAACAGAAGCCAAACCACCTTCCAAAACTCTATAAGGATTGTGTTTCAAAGTTCCATCCTGAACAAGTTTAACAATATGAGACCAGAATGCCAAATGATCTGCGGCAATTTCAGGAGAAGAAACAGCTTTAACACCGTTCAAGTCACTGTCTTCACCTCTAGCAAGGTAAACTGATGAACAGGAAGTGATGACGTTCTTTCTTGGGTTTGTGATAACATTTTCCTTCAACATTAGCAAGTTCTCAACAAGTGCAGGCTTGGTAAAAGACAGGCAATCATAAGTGGAGTTGAAAGTTTCGGGATATGCAATAGTGTCGTAACCGTAAACTAAATTCTCGCCACCTGCTGCCTTAATTTGTTCAACAACATCAGTATCATGGTAATCAAAACATTGATCAGCACCGTATTCACTAATTAAAAGATCGTGGTTTTTCTTTGAAGCAGTGGTATAGACAGTTAAGCCAAAAACCTTCTTAGCAACTTGAATGGCAATTTGGCCTGTGGATGAAGCACCACCCCAGACAATAATTGACTTACCGGCTTGCTGAGATTTGTCAAATCTTAAGCCTAATTTATTGTAAAATGACAAACCAACGGTGACCAAAGCTAAGGTAATGGTGGATGCAGCCTCAAAGGTTTTAATAACTCCTGGGGTAGCAACCAGATTGGAGGCGTCCTCAACTAGAGGTGTATCGTATTTAATTGATAAGAATGGGTCAACTAAAACGTACTCTTGGAAAGAACCAGCAGCTGGGCTAGGAGTATAACCACCATGAGTGAACGAAGAAATGGTGTCACCAACTTTGAAGCCTTCAACTTTGTCACCAACCGCAATAACAATACCAGAAGAGTCATGACCTGGAATACAACCTTTCTTACCCCAATCAAAAGCAATGTGCTTCCAATCACCAGGATTCAAAGCGCAGGATTTGACTTGCAGCAAAATATCATTTGGACCAGGGACCGGTGTACTGACTTGCTGAATTTCGGTTAACTTTAAATCGTCTTTAAGGCCAGTGAAAACTGAAGCTTTGTGAGTGGACATATTTGCCTGAACTTATTTTTCTTCTATCTTAAGGATTAATATGAATTCAATTGATTAACACCAGAATCATACACTAAAATACATTTCCGATCAATTGATCTAATTCAAGGATAATTTATGTACTTTATACATTCAATAAAAAGAACAGTTTGGCATGATCTACTATGATGATTACTAATGAACCACAATAGCAACTAGCAATTCCCAGGACTGTGCCATACATGTAGTAGACTGAGTGGCTTAGAGGGTCTGAGCAGGTACACGACATATGCATGACATATGCAAAGCAATCTGATAGGATTACGTCATCGAAATATGTGGGTTGGTATCGGGTCATTTATAGTCATTTCTGGGACCCCTACCTTTTAGTGGTATGAGTAGCTTAGCTCGGCTACCTTCCAATGTAGTTCTGCCGTGAATACCTCCTCGGGATTATACCTCCTCGGGCTTACTACCTCCTCGGGCTTATTACCTCCTCGGGCTTATACCTCCTCGGGCTTATACCTCCTCGGGCTTATTAGAATATTATTAGCTACATACTATTTGGGCTCAATTGATTATAACTCTTTTAAAGTTTAGTGAATAGATTGGTAACGCACAATTGGGTTAATTAATGTAATCTGACTGGAATAGACTTTATAAGTTAATAATGCAACAAATATTAAAATCTCCTATTGAAAAGTTCCTATATGATTTTTTTATATAACACTTCTCTCCCCTCTGTTCTAGAAGAGTCCTGATTGTATCTTCCTCGGAAACAAAGTAGAGACTACAGGTCTGCTTATGTCATTTCTCTATCTGAAACTTTGGTGGCTAATTGTCACTAGCTCCCTCAGTTTTACTGCTAGTAAACACGATTTTTAACTGCCAATTAACAGACTCAGCGCAAACGTATGACTTCAAATTGAGTCTGTTTTGACTTCGCCATTGTTGTGCCTCGCTTTATAAATACCATAAACTCGAATCTATACGGATCATCACACGCCGAATGAAAGTAAGGTTCTAACACTCTATTACAAATGCACAAATATAAATAATAAAATAAACAGAGAAGCAATTCAAAAGACTCAGCCTTCAAAAAGGATGAGAAGTTTTGAGCAATAGAAAGAGTAAGCAATTAGCAAGAAACAAGTAACATATAACAAATAACGAGGTGTGAAAGATCGGAGATAAAAGGGATATAAAAAGTAGGAGATAAGAAGTAAAGTCCGAAAGTAATTAGCTAGCCAGAATAAGGATGAAAATGAAGTAGGATGGATACCTTTCACAGACACAGAGGGCTTGATAGCTATTTAAAACTGACGAACAAAAAGTTAATATTCTAACTGATGTTCTTTCTCTGCAATCAGTAGGAAAGGAGGTAGGGTGGACAATAAGAAACCGGAAATAGGGTGGATACTCTCTTATAAATGCTTCAACTTCTTAACGTCAATTTGAACAGCGTAACTTCAAAGGATTTGAATTTCTCTTTGACCGATTTCTAAGAGAAAGTAATTTTTGGCAATCCAAGCAATTAGTTACACAATTAGTTATCCACCAGAGTAGATAAGTATTATTGAGGAGTCGATTTCATTATACTTATCTGTAATTTCAATATCTTGTGGCATTTTTCATCTAATTTCTTACTGCTTTGACTACCATTAATCGGCGTCAAGAGAAAAATTTCTGCCTCAATATCTGAGGCAGTTTATTACAGTTTCTGGTTTTATCGTTTTCAGTTAGTGGGAAAAAAGAAATTACCAAAGCCGCTACTTAATTGAGTGGTTACATCAAGAAAATCGTCACAAGACCAGAAAGCTTCGATCTTCGTATTACTGCTTTTGAATTACTAATCCATACAAGCATACTCATATGTTCGTATATGCATGTTTGATTAATAATTCATTCAGAAATGGCAGCTTTCTCAAGACAGCTAGCCCTAGATTCGTAAATTTCATTGTGGTGCTGCTTACCGTATACATCGGCGTTTCTTCCTCTTCCAAAATTCAAGAGTCAATCTGTACAAATCAGACTTAGAGAAGGAGAAAGGCAAGAAACTGAGATATTCCTTAGAGGCGGAAAATTTAGACTTTCACCCTCATGGTTTAAAACTTGATCATACTGCAAACAGTTCTTTTCATTTAGCATGGCCCATATTCCGCTGCACCCTTCTTTTGAGCCATCTTTGTGGAAAGGGTGCCAAAAAGAAAAAAAACCGCACCTTGGCGGGCGGCATCGGTCAGTCGCTGTTTTGATCTTCTGCTGCTTTTCTTTTCACATAATCAAGAGCAACGGCAACTACCAACATCATGATCATCTTTCCAAGAATATATCCGGTTCTGTCACTCCTAAACAATAAACTTCGGTATTTTTGCAATGTCCGTATTGGCACGATTAGAAATAGGGATTAATGAAGAAACGTATTAGTCAGGATTGTATATTTATATATCTCCTGGAAAAGCTGCTACATCCATTTTCTATTACTTTTTGGACCTGCTGGCAGACTATATTATCATACTCAAAGCCATTCGTTGCTTTACTTATTCTTTTTGGTTCCCTATAGAAGAATATTTCTAGTCCGTTGAATCTTCTATTCTCTTACACTTCCAGAGCTGAATTAAAAAGAGCTAAACAGACATTTAAATTTGAGCTTTACGTATCTAGTTTCAAATGCCTTCTCAACAAGATAGATCTGAAAACTCCAAAGGCATTCCTCTAGGTGTCCAAGGTGATACCTCGTCCAATGATGACATTCAATCTTACCATGATATGGCCGAGGATATGCGTGAAGCCTACAGAACAATCAGTGAGTCTGTCTCAAACAATCCAGATAACAATGTTTTAACCAGGCTTTCCACAGTTTCAAGGGCAATGTCTACTCTAACGGCAAATGATATGAAGAGCTTCCGTATTGATGAAAACGACTTTGACTTGAGAAAAATTTTGCAATTCATGTCTAAAAAGGGGGTCGAAAATGGTGTTACTTCCACTTCTACCGACGTTTGTTTTGAAAACCTTTGTGTCATTGGTAGAAATACTTCTGCATCTGTTGTCAAAACCGTAGGTGATGTCTTCCTCGGTCCACTTGCCAAGCTGAGGGATAAAATATCTCATAGAGCAACCACGGATGACCTTTCCGAGTTAGAACCAACAAGACAAATCATTAGAAACGTTACTGGTTATTGTGAGGCTGGTAGAATGACTCTTGTTTTAGGTAGACCTGGGGCTGGCTGTTCCACAATGTTGAAAGCTTTAAGTGGTGAAACCCAAACTTATCTAAGAATCGAGGGGTCAGTTAATTATAGTGGTATTCCCCAGGATGAAATGATGAAAAAGTTTAAGAGTTACGTCATTTACAACCCTGAATTAGATGTTCATTTTCCGTACTTAACTGTCGAACAAACCATCAAGTTTGCTATTGGTTGTAAGACACCTTCTCTTCGTATCAACGATGTGTCCAGGGAACAGTACATTCAGACCATAAACGATTTATACTTAACTTTGTACGGTTTAAAGCATGTCGAGAAGACTTTAGTTGGTAACGACTTTGTCAGGGGTATCTCTGGTGGTCAAAGAAAGAGAGTGTCCATTGCCGAAGCAATGGTTACTAGAGCATCTGTTTACTGTTTTGATAATGCTACCAGAGGTTTAGATGCTTCCACTGCCTTGGAATTCGCTGAGTCTTTAAGAACATCAACCAACATCACGCAGTCCACTTCTATTGTCACCATTTACCAAGCATCTGAGAATATTTATAACTTGTTTGACTATGTGACCATTTTGTATTTGGGTCGTCAAATCTACTTTGGTCCAATTGGTGAAGCAGTCACTTACTTCAACAAAATGGGCTACCAAAAGGGTGCTAGAGAAACGAGTGCTGAGTTTTTGACTGCGGTTACTGATCCATTGGCAAGGGTTGCCTATGAAGGGATGGAAAATGAAGTTCCTAAATCTGCTGATGAGTTCGAAGAATACTGGTTGAATTCGCCAGAGTACCAGCAAATTTTACAAACAATTGCTGATAAAAAGGCTGATTATAGACCTCGCGAAACCGCTGGTGTATTTGTTAGTCGTCACGACGTCGAAAGACAGCGGTATACAAGATCGAACTCCAGATATACCGTCAATTTCATGGAACAGTTGAAGCTCTGTATGCAAAGAGCAGTTAACAACATTGTGAATAACAAGTCTTATACTATTATCCTATTTGGATCTTCTTTAATTCAATCTTTAATTATTGGGTCGTTGTTTTATAATTGTCAGAATTCAAGTATTGGTGCTTTTTCAAAAGGGGGTGTCGTCTTTTTTGCTTTATTGTATTTCTGTCTTATGTCCTTAGCTGAAGTTGCTAATATTTTTGAAGCCAAGCCTATCTTGAACAAGCAAAGAGGCTACTCATTGTTTCATCCTTCTGCTGAACTAGTGAGTGCTACTCTTGTTCAAGTACCTGTTAGGGGCTTTGCTATTTTGGTTTTCACCGTTGTCTTTTATTTTTTGACAAACTTGAAAAGAGAAGCTGGTCCATTCTTTGCATTTTAGCTATTCATTAATTTGACAGTCATTTGTATTAATGCGTTATTTACTTTAACCTCCTCATTCTGTTCAACTTTGAGTTCTGCTAGTGGGTTTACGGGTATTATTATGATAGCATCTGTTGTCTACAGGTAAGTTTTTGTTTTTGCCTATTATTTTTCCAGGCCCATTTTCCAAGAAAAGAAAATTAGCATACCAACATCAATTGTCATCAATTTTAACGTACTTTAGTTCTTTCATGATACAAAGACCTTCAATGTATTGGTGGTTCAAATGGTTTTCTTATATGAATCCGTTTGTGTATGGATTTGAGTCTATGATTACAATGGAGTTTAGAGGAAGGGTGATGGAATGTTCTCCCACTGAGTTAGTTCCACGTGGATCTGGCTATGAAGATATTTCTTTCGATAATCAAGTTTGTGCTTTCACGGGAGGAAGTTTGTCCAGAGAAATGTATGGTAGCAACGCTGTTTCCGGTGAAGTTTATCTTGACCTAGCTTTCCTATACTCGTTCGATCATTGTTGGAGAAACCTTGGTATTCTAATTGGTATGACGCTTGGTATTTTGTTAATCAACTGTGTCGTTGTTGAACTTTTCAATCCAATTGTTGCTTCTTCCGATCAATTATTGTTTGTCAAAGGTGCTAAATTACCTAAATCATTACTGGATACTACCGGTGGTGGAGGATACAAGGATCCTGAATCCAGTGTTGAAAGTTCCAAAATGGGTGATGAAAATTCAAACGAAGCTTATGAATCTCAAAGAGCTACTGCCGATGTTTCTGGTGAACATCTAGGTTCGAAAGATATCTTTATGTGGCAAAACGTTGACTATGTTGTTCCTTATGCTGGTGAAGATCGTAAGTTACTAAATAGTATCCAAGGTGTTGTTACTCCGGGTACTTTAACTGCTCTGATGGGTGAATCTGGTGCCGGAAAGACCACTTTATTGAACGTGCTATCTCGTCGTGTTGAAACTGGTGTTGTTACTGGTGATATGTTGATCAACGGTAAGCCAATTGACTCTTCATTCGAACGTAGAACCGGTTATGTCCAACAGCAAGATTTACATGTTGCAGAACTTACTGTCAGAGAATCCCTTTTGTTTGCTGCCAGGTTGAGAAGACCGGCCAGTGTTCCTGAAGATGAAAAAGTTGAATATGTTGATAAGATTATTTCTATTCTTAACATGAACGAATATGCAGATTCTATTACAGGTAAAAGTGGTTTTGGTTTGAACGTCGAACAAAGAAAGAAGTTGTCAATTGCTACTGAGCTTGTTGCCAAACCATCATTGTTATTATTCTTAGACGAACCAACTTCAGGTTTAGATTCTCAGTCATCATGGGCTATTGTTCAAGTTTTGAAGTCTTTAGCTAGAGCAGGCCAAGCTATTTTGTGTACCATCCATCAACCATCTGCTGTATTATTTGAAGAGTTTGATAGATTACTGTTGCTAAAAACTGGTGGTCAAACCGTTTACTTTGGTGATATCGGTAAGAATTCAAGAGTTGTCATTGACTATTTTGAACGTCAAGGTGCCCGTGTTTGTGAAGATAATGAAAATCCCGCCGAATATATCTTAGAAGCCATTGGAGCTGGTGCTACTGCCACTGTCAACGAAAACTGGAGCGATAAATGGTTAAGAAGTCCAGAATATGTTGAAGTTACTGAGACAATTCAAGCCTTGATCGCCGACACTTCCAAACTGCCTGCAAACGATAACTCTGATTTAGCCGGTAAATATGCTGCTCCGTACCGTGAACAATTTATTCAGGTTTTGAAGAGAACAAATTTACAATTCTACCGTGACCTGGACTACATTTCGTCCAAGTTCACTGTAACTTTATTGCTAGGCTTATTAACTGGTTTCTCATTCTGGAACGTCAAGCATTCAGTTATTGGTATGCAGAACTTAATGTTTGCCTGTTTCCTTGCGTTGATCTCCTCCGTCCCGTTAACGAACCAAATCCAACAGAGAGCTATTGAATCTAGAGAATTGTTTGAAGTTAGAGAGTCCAAGTCTAGCACTTTTCACTGGTCTTGTTTATTGGTTTCTCAATACTTGGTTGAAATTCCCTATTCTATTTTGTCCGGAACTGTTTACTTTATCTGTTGGTACTTCCCAATTCAATTGGATAACGAACCATCTAGAGCCGGATTATGGTGGTTTACTCAATCAGTTTTCTTCCAATTTTGCTATGTTTCAATAGCATTATTTGTTGTTTACTGTTCTCCAGATTTGCCCTCCGCCAACCTTTTAGTTAGTTTGTTATTCAACCTTATTTTTCCATTCTGTGGTGTTATTCAAAAACCATCTATGATGCCAGGTTTCTGGAGGTTTTTGTGGAGATCATCTCCATACACTTATTTCGTTGAGAATATGGTTGGTATATTATTACATGATAGAGAGGTTCACTGCACTCCTGAAGAGCTAAATTATTTGAATCCACCAAGTGGATTAACCTGTGGTGAGTACCTGGCTGACTTTTTCAGTGGAAATGCTGGTTACTGCAGCAATCCAGAAGCTACCTCTGATTGCGGAGTCTGCCAATACTCCGTTGGTGACGACTATATGAAGACTGTTGGAATGAGCTTCAGCCATAGATGGAGAAATATCGGATTGTATGTCGCTTACACAGTTTTCAATTTGTTCCTAATGTTGGCATTGTACTATCTTCTTAGAGTAAAACGCCTTTCAGTTAACCCAATGAATCTATTTTCCAGAAAGAAATAGTTCGGTGCAAAGCCTATGAGAGACGGGACCAGAACAATAGCCATCATATTTCATTTATCATTCTTGCTCTGTAACTTTGTTTCTATTCCATTTCCACTCTTTTTTTCTGCTCTGTTTGTTTATAATCACTATATATATATGTCTTTAAACATCACACCTTTTGTAATAGAAATCACTAGATTACTCTGATTACTAAGCCGTCTCCCCTTTAGTAGCTTACCCTATCTTAATTTCCTTGTCGAGAGGAGTTTTCTTGACGCCTTTCCCAATAACAGCAAGGGTTCTTAACTATTTAATTATTCATTTCTTATCCTTTACATACGTTAGTTAGTTACCGTTTACCTTCTAAAAGGAGCAGTCTTCTGGGGAGATATGCTTCTCGCTCAGAGGTACAGACAGCATTTAATCCGCATATACAGAATTAAGACCAGCTACTACAGATTATACAACCCAAGCTAGTAAGCTTACTTTTACACCTTTATAAATATTGTTACCATACTTCAAATTTTCTTTTAAACTGAGTTTTATTATCATTACGTGGAAACTTTAAAAGAATTGTACATTTCTGATGGTCAATAACTTATTCCCGTTATCAAATAAGAACTTCCTTGATTATTCGTATTTGAGCATGGTCCTTGAATAATAGCTACACAGTAACTTACTTCACTGGGGAAGCCTTATCAAAAGGAATAAATTGGGCCAAAAAACTAAAACACAAGGGCGGTTCATTTTCGTGGCATTAAATAGTATCAATATTCAGAAGGAGAAATGTGCTACTGGGGAGGAATTGAACCCGCATTGTGGAAGCGGGGCTGTCGCGTCACAGCCGAGTTAAAAAGCTAGGACCACAACGCTTTGAAGTATGACAGATCAACATTTACCTTCCAAAGGATTTATATAAAGTATTAATGAAAGAACAAATCCCCGTTAGAGTAAGAAACTAGCAGTGTCAAACCAATTCGTCTCATGAAAGCTTGTAATGGTTTTCCCAATTTCCTACACACCCGCCCCCGTTTCACACCCTTCTTTACTTCTCTTCAGGTCTCTCTCCCCCAAATTAAAGTAGTGTGGCGGGAAATGTATCCCTGTTTAAAGTCATTTTTAAATAGGAATCGTTTACATTTTTCCTAAGAATATACTATTAATATTTGCTACTACCAAGAGTCATAAAAATGTGTCAGTGCCTCACTTTCATTCGACGTATAATTCTCTGTATATGATTACAATTTGTGAGGAATCGATCAGGGCACCATAGAGTTATCTACTGCCACCATTGATCACGTAATGCCCACGGAACAATTATGGGAAACCCTACTGCCACCATAGACTTTCCTACTGCCACCATACATTACGTAATATTTTCTTATTATATAACCAATTATATAATATTATGATATAATCAATCTTGCCCACCATATATAACCATTTACGTTAATTACTCCAGCAGCTGCTTAAATTTACTACCATAACTACACTCCAGCTTCCACTGTTATATGAATATCTCTTCCTTACTGTAATCTAATTCTTCATATGAGTCTTTATCCTATCATGGAGCCACCAATGGTGAAAGTCTTTGAGACCAGAGATGAGGTGGGCAAAATTGATTATGTCATGATATTGTATAATTTACTATATATATAATATTGTAATAGAGATCACTCTAGTACTCTGATTACTAAGCCGTTTCCCCCTTAGTAACTTACCCTACCTTAGCTTTATTGTCGAGAAGAGCTTTCTCGACAACTTTCTCCAATAACCAGAAGGGTTTTTGGTCTATATTAATTATGTATTCTTTTCCTTACGTACGTTAGTTAGTGACCTTTTACCTTCTAGAAGAATCAGTCTTCTGAGAAGTTATACTCTCGCTTAAAGATAGACATTTAAGCCGTATATACAGAATTAAGACCTAGCCACTACAAATTATACAACCAAAGTAGTCAAGCTATCTTTTACAAATATGAGAATATTACGAAATCTGTTGCCTCCCTAGGCAAGTCTGTTGTCTCCTTAGACGCTCTCTTTCCCTAGGGAATCTGCTCTGTCCTTAGCCATCCCTATAATACTATAACTGTGTTAAAGTATAGTAGTATTGTGTAGTGGTGAGACTAATGCTCTCTGTAAACGGTCGAAAAGTGTGTAACCTAAACACTTGTTTCCCCGGGTAATATAGCCTACGAGAGTAAAAGGTAAAAGGACTATAAAAAGTGTACATAAGGAAATCATGTTTCTCTCTTAAATAGACAAAAACCCCTTTTGCGATGTTGAGATGTATAAAGCGTAATGGTTTTATATGCTTGTCGGATGTTAATATTAAAAAGGACAACTACCTAGCTGGACATCACTAACAACTATACACTAATTCATAACCTATGAGCCACAAACTAGATGCTAGCTCTGGAAGACTGCTTCACAGATTAACTCTGTACGCTCAGCAGGACTTTTAGAATCCACCAGCCACTTGCGCCTCGTATAGCATATGTAATGTTGTATCACACAAATAATATCACAACAGATGCCAGATGATGGAAGTGGAAGCACAAGTGTCAAATAAAGCGTTGAATTTCAGCTTGGAAGTATCAAAGAGTAGGGGATGATGTGGCAGCCGTGAGTCAGGTGGCGAATAAGTGGAATGAACAGAACGATAACCCGTAATGACTTGAATTGGGCTTGATTCTTATGATTGTTTGATTTTAATTTTTGTCACATCTTGCGGTCTACTGGAACTTAGCAGTGGAACTCGTTTGTTTTTAGACTGATGATCCATTTAGATTGGAAAAGTGATTTCTTCTTTAATTATTGCATTTAGCAACCCGCTTGCCATAATTTAATATATATATTATTAGGAAATTCCGTCAGTTATAAATCAACTGGACCAACTTATTTCATCAGCATCCGTATTCAGTAGCGAAGAATGGATGGAGGTGGTCATCGTAGACAACAGTCAAACAGAATGTCACCCCAGTCTCTTCGCAATTACTTAGCCGCAGAGATGAACAGGTTGATAGCCAGCAAAGTATTGTCCGGCCTTTTTAATCTAGGAAAGAATTACGGTTATGTGGATGATTTCAAAACGCCACTAATTAGAGGCCCAACTTTAAAGAAGCGAGCTCACATGCTTTAAAAGTCTGCAATAATAGCTAGCATTTACAAAACCGTACAATTACAATATCAATTTGTTATTAATTTCAAAATTAAGAGAGAAAGAGAATGTACATGTTATCTGACACCCCTCTTTCAGTCCGCCAATTAAGGCGATCCAGACGGGTTCTTATTAACATCGGAGCGTTTGTCTAACCATCTTTGAATCACGTATAGAATCTATTGCTTTCGAAAGAAACCATGGAAACCATGGTAGGCTCTAACAAAGTTGAGATTTAATCGTACTGTCTATAAAGATGGTTTGGTACGAAGAAAGAAGAGAAAGCAAAAGAATGTTTGATTAGGAAAGATACAAGAAAAATTTTCCAGCCTTGTTTTATACCTCCTGAAAGCGAAGTAGAAGAGCGTGTCCGGGTAAATTAAAGGCCCTCCTGAGTCTATAGCGTTCCTTCTTTATGAGTATTCTTTCGTCCTTCGATTCTTCTTAGGAGTATGATTTCTTTACCAATTGTGAGTATTACTGCCTTGTCATTACTAAATGTGCATTCACATACATTTTATTTCCATACTGAAACGGTTCCAAACTCTTTGCTGAAGCTAGAGTAGTCTTAGAACCAGGCTGTGCTGAGATTTCTTAGCACGCACACCGCAGCTGATTTCTATTTCACGTTGAGGTCTTTTTGTATTTCAGCTTACATGCCTAAACTGTACACCTTACAATTTAATCAAGTTCATACTCTTTTCATAGTGAATAATTTAAAGTTTAAAATGTCAAATATACAATTATAGATCAATAGATTTTTTTTCACTTATTTTTGCATAAAGAAAATATGTAGTAAACCCAATAAATAAGAACAAAACGTCGTCTTTAAGCAGAAGCCTTCTTTAAAGAATCGACACTAATAACCTCCTCTTTAACCAGGTTGTTGACAGCAGCAACAATAGAGTTAATGGAAGCTCTGGTAATAGATTCATGCATACCGATACCCCATTCGAACGAATTCTTATCACCTTCAACTGAAAGTAAAACGTATGTTGCAGCCTTCGTGTCAGAACCCTTACCAACAGAATGTTCGTTATAAGTGTGTAATTCTAGTTGAATACCAGTAGCCTTGGAGATAGCGTCAACAAATGAAGAAATAGGGCCGTTACCGGTACCTTCGACTGAAACTTGTTTACCATTAATAACTAAATCAGCGCTCAAAGTAGTAACGAATTCAGAGTGCTTCGTCAAAGTGTAGTCCTTGACAGTTATAGCAGAGTGAGAAATGTTGTCAACGTTGTAGCGAGACTGTAATAAGGAAATGATTTCTTCAGACTTTAGTTCACGGCCTAATTCATCAGCCTTTTCTTGAACGACCTTTGAGAAGTCAATTTGCATTTGTCTTGGTAAATCTAAACCTAAAGCCCTTTGGACAACCCAAGCAGCACCACCCTTACCGGACTGAGAGTTGACTCTAATAACGGCTTCATAATTTCTACCAATATCTTGAGGATCTAATGGTAGGTATGGGATCAGCCATCTGTGGTCACCGTTAGCTTCTCTCTTGGCTTGAGCAGTGAAACCCTTCTTGATGGCATCTTGATGAGAACCAGAAAATGCAGAAACAACTAATTCACCACCGTATGGCGCTCTTGGAGAGACAGGAATCTTGTTGCCCTTTTCAACAACATCGATAATGGATTCCATGTCAGAGAAATCTAACTCTGGAGAAACACCATCGGTGTACATGTTCAAAGCAACCGTAACAAGATCAACGTTACCGGTTCTTTCACCGTTACCAAATAAGCAGCCCTCAACTCTGTCACCACCAGCAAGAATACCTAATTCAGTGGCAGCAACACCGCAACCCCTATCGTTGTGACAGTGTAATGAGATTATAACTTTTTCTCTTTCACTAATGTTTTTAGAGAAGTATTCAACTTGATCAGCGTAAACATGTGGACCGGAAACTTCAACGGTGGCAGGTAGATTGAAGATAATTGGGTTCTCGACTGTTGGTTCCCAAGCAGCTTTAACAGCTTCACAGATTTCTAAAGCAAACTCAGTTGGAGTATCAGAGAAGCATTCTGGTGAGAATTGGTAAGTCCAAACAGTGTCTTTCATTGCCGGGTCATCTTTGGTTAGTGATTTAACAAATTTAGCGGTTTCAACAGCTTTATCAATGGCATCTTGTTGTGACATACCAAAGACAACATCTCTGAATAAATCAGAAGTGGCTAAGTATGTGTGTATAGTGGCCTTCTTGGCACCCTTTAATGATTCAACTGTTCTTCTAATCAAATGTTCTCTGGATTGGACTAAAGCTTGAATGGAAACGTCATCTGGAGCATTTTCAACAGCATACCTGGTGAAATCGAAATCGGTTTGAGAAGCAGATGGGAAGGCAACTTCAATTTCCTTGAAACCGATTTCTATTAACTTATGAAAATATTCTTTCTTTTGAGCAATGGACATAGGATCTGGTAATGATTGGTTACCGTCTCTTAGATCGGTCGACAGCCACATTGGAGCTTTGTCAATAACCTTGTTTGGCCATGTTCTATTAGGAAGGTCAACACCTCTGAATCTTGAATATTTGGTAGAAGGATCCCTTAGCATGTTAGCCCAAGCTCCTTTAGAAGACTTTTGGCATAGTACAAGGGTTCTTTTGAACATTTTGTCGTTGTATCTATATTTACTATGGAGAGTTTCTTGGACAGTAACTGAATATGTAAATGTTTGACTGAAACCTGTCTTATTAATACAGTAGGAAATAAGCTGTATATATATGTATGTGTTTGATAACTCAAGAAAGAAAGAAAGATGGAGTAAATATAAGTAGCCAAAATAAGAGACAGTGGTATTGGGTAATGAAAACAGTATTGGTAAAAATAGACTGAGAATAGACTTTCGAGTCAGTCATCCTTCTAGTATTGTATGGTGTCAATTGGAACAGGACATGAGTCTATTGTTCGCGCACATAGCTGCATGATCGAAATGAAAAATTTTGAAAGATTTGAAAAATTTCAGTTCGAGCGGGACGGTCGATTGGAGTTGAAAGTGGCGATTGCTGATGTCATCGCAGCTTGTAGCTTATGTCAGCTCTTACTGACTCTCAGAATTGAAGCCGATCGACGGCCTTCGAGAGGCGAAGAATGGCGGGGAAGATGGTAAAAGAGGGGTGCCATTAGAACCAGTGCTCTCCACTCACCCCCAAGCCATGTGGCAGACAGGCAATTAGGGAGTCTACCAGTACATTTATGCCATATGGATTATATGTTAATGAATGCAGAGATATGAGTCATAGCAAATAACTTACCATTCAGTTGAAACAGAAGTAAAAGTTGATTTGATCCATCATCACCTTGGGTGGAAACAAATTTTATAGCGGGGTCGGTTATTCTTGACACCACAATGAAAGCCATTACTCATAATTCGAGTACATGAATCAATAAAAATATTAATTTGCTCTTGTTCCCGCCTATGGTATGATGTGAATTTGGTAAGTTGCTAATAGTGAAAACACTATAAAGTGTCAAACATATACTGTGTCTGTTGGAACTTGCCCTATCAGGCTATTTTGTTTGCAGATTTTACATGCACAATATAGGCCCGGTGACCGGTGAATGTTGGCCAGCTGTCGGCCTGTGACGGCGTTTACCTCCTGTGACGCTGACAAATCTATTGCCGCTGGGTTACTGGCGGCTCTTGAGAACCTGTCTTATCCGAGATCTCTGGTCTTTCGTTGTCTGATTTGGAGATCTTTTCAAGCCCTTGAGGATCTCGGTTAAACAAAAAGTCTCGATTAATGAGATCAGATCTGACAGCTAGCAGACCTAATAGAACCCAATCTTTGGGATGAAACTTTTATTATTATTATTTTATTATTATCATGATTGTTAGATATTACCGAGATATTTATTTGAACAGTATCTCGCAGATTTAGATCCGTACAACATTTATTTTATCTAATGGGGTATAAGCTCTTGAAATAAAGTATACGAAATTATCATTGTGTACGAGATTTATTTACCAGGCCAAATAGGACGTGATTCAGTTGTCTGTTCTTTAGCTTTTATCCATTTTGAGATTATATCTACAACAACAGGATTATAGTCCACAACCATTTTACGATTGTGCAGAAGGTATGACTTACCATCGATTTCAACAGTTCCATCATTGTGCTGTTCATCAGTATATTTGACTAACCCATAGAAGTTATGGTCTGCATCATCAATGATAACTAACTGATGCCTATCTTTCAAGGCTTCGTCAAAAGAATATTTATCCTCTTGGGGTATAATCGCATCCTCTGATCCATAAACACTTAAAACCTGAACATCCCGTGGTATTCTACTCACTTTCTGCATTTGTTGATTCGTTATACTGTATGTTTCAATTGCAGGCACCCACACCTTCTTTTCCTTTGTAATTGGCAAATAGTAACCTCCATTAGCTTCCCAATCAGGGTTATTCTTTTTGATCCTTTCAAGTAATTTTCGTCCATCGAATCTTCCTGCACAATTAACCAACTTAATGTTATCGTTTAATGTCTCACCTTGGTTCAAAGCCCAATTGAACATTGCCAATGAACCTCTAGAGTGTGCCACTATCATATATAATTCCAAGTTGAGTTCTGGAACTCCATCAAGCAAGTTTCTAGCATCACTGGTGAAATAATCTATAACAATTTGCATATCCTCCAAATCGTCGTCCAATGTTCTACCTATCTTACTTTCTGTATTTGGCAATCCATCTGCAGTTGGAGAATCTCCAGACCCACGGAAGTCAAAGCGAACAGACCATATACTGAACTCAGAGCTTAACCGTTGAGCTAAACGGCCATGATAACAATTGTTTTTGTGGCCACCATTTCCGTGAAGAATGAGTGTTAGAGATCCGGAGTAGGTTGATCTTTTTGAAGATTCAGCGGATACTGGGTAAGTGAGTATAGTTGCTAAGTATCTGTTTGGGTTTGTTGGAGTAGGTGCTGGAACCTCAATGACCTTCTCCATAATGTTTGAATCTGAAGTTGAGGAAGACATTATAATCTATTCAAAAACTGGGCTATTTCGTTAGAGAATATGGAAGAGTCAGTACTTTCTTCGAGAAGAATGCAGTGATCTTGTTATAAATCCTACCGCGTGTGGTTGGTCTGAGTCTTGCGAGAACTCTTGTTGGTTAAGTATATATGAAGTTCAACTATATGTCATATCAGCTATGTTGAATCTCCACAAAATTTCGCACAACCCACAGATTGTTATGACAGTTTGTTTGCAACGACCTCTTTGCTGTTGTTTAGTGGAACAACGATCGCGTTTGTTACGTAATCATACTCAACCGTGATCAAAGAAAAAGATACTAATTAGTTAATCCCCGGATCAGGACAGAACGGTTTTCATGTTAGAAATTGGTGTTCTTTGTTGTTAGTGGGATAATATATGTCGACATATAATTGTGTCTGTTGACTTATCACATTTCTTCCCTATTTATTTATTTTTTGTAACCGTTAAGTATCACTTAATAACCATATCACATGACTTCAATTGCACTAAGTTTACTTAACCACTCTGTAAGTGGGTCGTTTGAAGCAAATGGGTACGACTATGCGGACTCCAAAAATCTGGTTCAACAATTTCAAACTGAATATGAACGAAGTATAAATAACGTTGGATTAGAAGACAACCAAAAGGCAGCTTTCGCTAATCTGAAGAATATAGCACCTTTGGTGTTGAATGAAAGGTTAGAGCAACTAATTGATAACCCAAATGATTTGCTATTTAAATTCAGTAATGGTTTTCAACATCCAACAGCTTTGAATCTAAACCTTCTGATTGAAAAGACCATTGCAGATTTCTATATTGATAGAAAGCATAAAGAGTTAGTGGTTCTATCTAATCAAGAGGCCATTGTACTGAAGTCTACCATTGAGGATTTGAAACGCGAGAAAGCTCAAATATTAGAAGATTTGAAAGCAAATCCAAATGTTTCAACTGTTAACAAGTTGATCCTAATTGATTCAAACCTGTCCGATTTAGAAACTGAAATGAATAACCATTATGTTTTAACAAGCCAGTTGGGCTACATTCAGAATATATTATCTTCCGAATCAAGTATTGCTTCAAAGCTGGCATTGCCGGATTCGTCCTCCCAAATTGAAAGATCCTTAGAAGATCTTGTCTCTACCGTTATGTCACTCTCTATTCAAAGCAACATTCAACTGCCTAAACCTAATCCGGTGGCAATGCAAAGCTTAAACGGTAGAATTGAATGGTGTTCGAACTGTATCAGTTCCTTGGTTAACGGTGTTAGACTCCAAACTTCATCGTCTAACTCTGTTCCTCCATCGGCTACTAGTGAAAGATTTTTACAAACAAGTAGTAAGGAAACTAAGCAAGAGCAAGCGAAGCAAATTGACGAATTGAAAACGGCTCTAAATGATTTACAATTTGCCCATAATTACCTAACTAGACAGTACGAAGACGAAAGATCGCAATACAATAAAAGTTTGAATCGTTTGAGATTCAAGTTAAACCAATCCCAGGAACTATTAAATAATTCAAATGGTGAACTGTCAAGACAGACTAACCAACTGCTGAAACTGGAAATGAAAATCAATGAATTACAGATTAATGCTAACAAAACCCAACAACAGTTATTGAAAATTGAACAAGAGAATAATCTTTTGAAAGTTGACCATCTTGGAGAGTCGTCCAACAGTCACACAGGAGATCAATCAACGATCTCCAAGCGCGATTCTTCAACCCCATCAACCCCAACAATGGCATATTCCTCATATAGCGACGAAGGAAATCCTGCGATTTTGACCGTATCATCACCAACTAGAAATAACGTTAGTGCCGCAATCTTAAGGACTGAATTCAAAAGGTTGGTCTCAAAAATTAATGCAAAATTTGAGAAAGATTTAGAAACAGAGAGAGTGGAAAAAGAAAGATTGCATGAATTACTAAAAATTTATGAAAATAACTCACCATCTAAAGCAGCAACGAAAACGGACTCTAATGAAGTGTATACCCCTCCATCAACCTCTTCAATAGTTTGATAGAGATATGTATGATGCTAGGGCGCTCATTTTATCAACAGATCAATTTATTTTGAAACTGGAATTTCCCAATTTTCTATTGTTCTCTCTAATTTCAACTATGGCGACTTGATTAAGCTCGTTGAAATATATCACACTCTAGATCTCGGGTTTGCCTTTATATATATCCTTTTATTCCTTGTATTATTATCTTTGTATGTGTATCTATGCTTCTATAATAAATCGCTGATTTTAGCTGTGTCTGTGTTCAATTATACTTCGCAAGCTTAACCATTACTTTCGAAATTCTCTTCCTATCTTTGCGAGTATAACCTTCTTTTCATCTCGGCTGGAAAAAAGGTCTAAAAGTGCCGACTTAGACATCTCGTCCGTTATCGTGATTGAGAAGTTTAGACAAGTCACAACCTCCTCAAGGTACTTTTTGTTTTTATTACAAAGTGGGCAAGTTCACTGCGATATTATCATTATCAAACGTTGAACTTCATTGTAGTATGACTATGTAATGAAGTTATCTATGCATTAAGCCGCTGTTTCACATTTTTAGTTTAAAAGTTTGGTTGATAAAAGGTTTCAATTTCATATATTGCTGCTATTAATTTATTATTTTATTCTATCAGTTGGTCAAGTTAGTTTGCATTATTATTATTTTTAACCTGAGAATATGTCATTTGATATTCTTAGAATTCAAAGACAAGATCCCTTACAAATTTTCCTTCATTTCGTTTGTTCAAATACCGCTTCTGCAAACCAGTTACAGCTATGAAACAATAGTCAGAAATCCTGCTTTATGTCTATAGTTATGCATCTGCCTGTTATTTTTGGATATAATCTCTTTAGTAAACTAAATAGAACTAAATGCATACTAATGTCATAATCAAAATCCCTGTAATAGAGATCACTCTAGTACTCTGATTACTAAGCTGTTTTCCCCTTAGTAATCTACCTTACCTCATATTCATTGTCGAGAAGATCTTCTCGACATCTTTCCCAACAACCGGAAGGGTTTTTGGTCTATATTAATTATGTATTTCTTATCTTTACATATGTTAGTTAGAACCTTTTTACCTTCTAGAAGGATCAGTCTTCTGGGTAAATATACCGCTCGCTTAAAGATACACATTTAAGCCGTATACATTCAAAACTAAAGACCAGCTACTACTTATTATACAACCTAAAGTATTGGTACACTTTTACAATCCCCATTTTGAACACTATTGCGAAGTCTTTCAAAAGCATTTCTCACTCACCCTGTTAACTCAGCAACTAGAAAAGTTATCCAGAGTTAAGCACCCTCCATATACGCCACCCCATATACGCCCCAATATTGACCCAGCTTAGATGTTTTATAAGCAGTTAAGTCACCAAGAGCGTCCCTCAAATTCCTATGAACGCAAGCTTTTGATCTCAAAAAATGGGAGGAAATTCCTCATCTGAATTCCAATAGCAGCTCACTGCACCATTTTCCTTGAGTGCCCTTAGTGCTTGTTCCAAAGAATCCATCTCTAGTCCCTATGGAAGGTAGTAGCTAGTGAGTGTGGCAGTGGAAGAACATCCACTGGTTTGCAGGGGAAATGAACAGTCGAAAAAGAATACAAATAAGACTAAAGATAAAGAGATCTACCTTGGATTAGAAGCTTTAGTGGTGGACTTCTGTCGGCTTTATGGTTGCTGGCGAGTTATTGCCTTGCAGAGGTTGATTATTATTGGTCATTACTCACCTACACTTCTTAAACTTCTGCTGATTTTATTTGAATTTCTCTTATTGTCTTGTTTTCTGTCTCCTCTTTTTTGTTCTATTTTGCGTTTTATGTTTATTACTAGTATTTCTTAAATTGGTGTAGCTTTACATAGCATTTCATTTGTGGATAAGTGTTTACGGTTTCTCAATAGTGTTGAGTACTTTACACTTGTACCCTACTAACCACCATCAATAGTAAACGGCACAGCTAGCCAATATCTTTAAGAGCAAACAGTGAACTGCCAAATACAAATACAGAGGGCAACGTTCGGAAGAGGAGTCATGTTAGCAACGAACAGTATATCAAGACCAGCTAAGTTTCACTTACAAGTAACTATGAGCAAGCTGGCATGGAACTGGAATAAAATAAGAATGGTAAAAGTAGGAAGAAAACTAATTCAATAAAGAGAGAATATTCTGCCAAAAGAGCTATAAGACCTCTCCTTAGCTCAGATGGAAGAGCATGAGACTGTAATTGATAATAGACATCTCAGGGTCCCCGGTTCGATCCCGGGAGGGGAGATGTTCTTTTTTGTTGCTCATCCATTCATTTTCCTATTTTCTTTCTCTTGCCATCCTTTTATACGGTGAACGACTGTATAATTTATAATTCTTTGTTAAACTTAAACCCGAATGGACATGAGACTATTAAGCGAAAAAGAAATTTTTGAGTGGTCTTCTTTTACTAATGAAGAAAGTTTGTACATTTTTTTCCAAAGGAAATCTGAGTGTTTTTTTCGTCAAATATTTCGAAACTTATATTCCAAAATTTCTATTGTTATAAAATTCTCAGGAAACGAGGAGACAGTTAAAAATTCGAATTGAGGGAAAAAAATATAAAGGGTAAAAACGAGGCTAGTATAGAAGGATCGAGGGACAGGTAAAAAAACAAAAATACAGAGAGAGAGTAACAAAAGACAAAAAACGTAATTGTGACAAAAGCATATGTGCGATAAGAAAACAGCTTATGCAGTAAAAAAAAAAGGGAATAAGAAAGACAGAAAAGGGCAAATTATAATAATAATAATAATAATAATAATAAAAAGAAATTTGTAAACGAAAGCAGAGGGAACAAGCAAAAAAGAAAACTCAACCGGATATCAAACATGACGCAAATCAAGATTCAATATGTTACTTTTTAATGATTCTATAAATCAATCAAACTAGCACCTTGCTGTGATGATCCTTGTTGTCGGCGAGAGCCATTACTAGTGGCAACTGGCTGGTTACCAAATCCATAACCGGTATAGGAAGGCACGATGCTAGTGGATGGAATACCAGTATATTGTGTACCCAAAAATGGATTACCCGCAGAGCCGGTTTCTTGTCTATAACCCGTACCAGCAGAGTTAATGAATGTACCGGTCTTAGTGTGTTGGGCTGGAATTCTTGCTTCACCAGTATTACCGAATGTATCAATACCAGTGCCGGATGCCAACAGGTTATTTAATTGTGAGTATTGCTCGTTCATTCTTTGGATGCCGGTTGGAGTTTGGTTTAGTGGCTCTTGTGGTTGTGGTGGTAATTGTGGCTTTGGTTGTTCTTGCTGAACAGGCTGAGCCTCTAGCTTTGATTGTTGTTGTTGGTTGTTCATTGCAAATGGATTGTTTGAACCGGTTTGCATTGACATCATTTGCTGCTGTTGCTGTTGTAACATAGCTTGCTGTTGTGCAGCCAACTGTTGTTGGTATAGCTGTTGCTGTTGCAAGTAATATTGTTGTTGTGCAGCTTGTTCTTGTGCAGCCTGCTGTTGCGCAGCCTGTTGTTGTGCAGCCTGTTGTTGTGCAAGTTGCTGTTGGTATAATTGTTGTTGAGTCATCTCATCGTAGGCGTTTTGTAAGTAACCTGTGTTCATAGCCTGTTGGTTGGCATAAACCGGGTTACCCATCATATCGTAACCAATGATTTGACCTTGGTCTTGCCCTTGTTGGTAATAACCAAAGACTTGAGGTGGTTGGGGCGTGTCATCCAAGTCCAATAAGTTCTGGTTCCTTTTTCTCATTTCTTCTTCTTCCAAGCTCAATTGAATGGCTTTATCTAAACTATCGTCACTCTTATTTCTTCTTCTTCTTTCCTCTTCCTCGGCTGTTAATTTACTTTGTTGTAGAGCTTGCTCCAAAGCTTCATCATATTCATCAACTGGTGTTCCATCACGAGCAGGGCGGTTTCTTCTTTCTGAAAGTCTTTGTCTGGCTAGTTCTCTCTCCTGTCTTAATCTTTCATCATCTTTCAACAAACTTGTCAATTCTTTAGCCTTAACTCTAATGATGGCACCTTGATCATGGCCAGATATGTCTGAATATTGGAATTCTCTTAATGTTTTGATGATGTATAAGTTATCTTGTGCCCACAGAACAACATCGTCAGAACCGTATCTAACTAAATAATCTAACAAAGTAAGCGATTTGGCCACATGTCTCCAGTTCTTACCCTTGTCATTCAATCTTCTATCAATCATATCTAAAATTTGTAGATATTCGGTGGCTTCATACGTATGATTAGCAACGTCGGCCATTTGGGCTGTAGTTGGGCCAGATGGATCGTTACTAGTTGCATTACGGACTAACGCTTGGACCGGGGAGTAACCATTGACCACATTCTTAAAGGATCTGATGACAGACTTTCTGGTAGACATTTTTCAAGGTGTTTTCTTTTTTTATGCTTTCTTTCTATAAGTATTTTTGATTTATAAGTAATGAATCTTTCTCTAATGGATTTGAAATCTTAATTAAATTCTATGTATTATAGTTTTACTAAAGCTGTTTAATCAAGGCTGAATTTTTCAACTTGAATCGATTCCTATTCTGAATTTTAATTTCGCAGATGAACACAAATTCCAATCGATGGTTTTGATAGTAGTTTGATTGGGATGGAGATATCTTAGGTGCCAGGACATCTTGATCTACATGGCTCTCCTTAATAAATTCACCTAGAACCAACCATCTTCAGTTTCTCAGCCTACAATCAAGATCTGTGTGCTCAGAGCTACTGTGCCTTTCCGCACCGCAGTCGGTTACGAACACTGGCCGAAGACAGCAGTATGAATCCGCGGGTGGAGCTTTATCCCCTTTGTGGAAAGTAACTTTTTTTAACTTTACACGCTGGTCTGTTAACTTTATATTAGACTTAGTATCGGATTTATTTTCATATTATTACATACATATCATTAATCTTAAGCTTGTTGCGGTCTCCGTAGCTTACCTCTTCCTGCTGTTGGACTCGCACCCAGCGCAATTATGCAAGGTCTCATGGGCAAAAACGTCACAATCGATACAGAAATCATTGTGACAATCTTGGCATCGATATCTGGAACTGGTATGGTATTCTTTCTTTCTTCTGTTCTCTGCTTTTGTTTTCTCGCTCAGTATCACACCTTTAGGGAACTTGGCTTGACACCCATAACAGTGAGTTGATTGGTAGGACTCGCTAACGGGCACTTCCGCAAATAGTTTCATTGGGAACAAATGATGATAAGATCTTGCTAAATGTGTAGAAAGAATCAACATTAAATCGCAGCACGGGCACACTGTAGGTAGGACACACACCTTACTCTTACAATTGGGGCAAATGTAACCCCCGTAAACGGCTTTTGAATGACATGAACAAAAAGTTGGATGATTATCACTGATTCTGGATGGGAACCCCATTTTAACTAAAGTAAAACCATCTTTCTTTTGTGATTCAACTTTTGTGACAGCTAACGGAGTCACCGCATCCATGAACAAGTCACGGAAGTTCTGTTCGTATAACACCACATGATATGAGTTCTCTAAATCACCAAAGTTTGTCAGTTTACACAATTCTTCACAAACGGCCACTTGGGCAGTTAAGCCAATAACTCGCACCGTTATCTTCTCATTTACTAGCTCCTGGATTGTCTTATGGATGTTGCCGGGATCGGAGGTAAATAATGCACCAAAAATGATGAGCACTTCTCTTGTACAGTGAGAAGCAACGTGCAATAATAAACCTCTGGACATTTCTAATGCATTTTGTAAAGATGGATCGCCCTGAGGTTCTAGCTTTTTAATCGATTTCAACGCTTCAATGTGATCATGTGGGTTGCCACTGACTTCGGAGACAAGTTGTGCCAAACCATTCCTCATCACTATAATACTCAACTGGGAAATTGGATTTTGATCAAAAAACTCATTAACAAATTCACTTGCGTTGGAAATCATTATAGCTGCTCTATTTGGTCTGAAATCTTTTTCACTCATGACTTTTGAGAAATCAAGCACTAAAACCATTGTTCTAATGATGCCTCTTTGAAATGGAGTGATATTCTTTAAGTATCTTTTCTTTTGGGATTCTACAAGGCCAGAAACAATTGATTCAATACTACCACTTTCATCTTCCTGAACAATATCCCATGATCTTCTATATTCATCTTCCCAAGCATAACCCCCATTAGCACCTTTCAAAGCTTCTGGAGCTTTCTTCTGGCTGACAGCATTAGAATCTATAGTGTTATTTCCATTACTCTTTCTGGTAGAGGAAGAGAGAGCAGACTTTCCTGCACCGAATTCTTCTTCATCGGAGTCCATATCGCAAGCGTTTATATCACTGAATTCAGGTGTAAAAGTCTTTGCAACAAAAACTAAAGCGCAAGCTTCCGTGCAAAAGCATATTCAATCCAGATCAATCAGTGTATTCTTTGATAGATTGTAGAATATACTAAAACTGTATAAAATCATCGCATTATGTAATAAATAATCGAAACACTACCCAATATTAAAAAGACTTGGTTATGTCATCAATGACATAACCAAGAAAAATTCTAATCAGTTTGAATTTTTTTATTTTTTTATTTATTCTTTTTAATTCTTTATTCACATCCTTTTCATAATTTTCGGTTATAAAAGAACAAATAGACATCCTCTCTGGCCAAATATTTGTCTTTTTAAAACGTATATAAAAATGGCTAAGCCAAGAGGCAGAAGAGCTGAGAAGCAGCAAAAGGATGACGACGAGTCAATTCTACAGAAAAAGACTGATTTTATTCTATCAAGAACTGGCAATGAAAGTGATGATTCCACATCTGAGACAGGTCCAGCTGCCCAAGAAGTTACTCCATTCTTTGGTTTGGTTGACTCTACCGAGTTAGAATATTTTAAACAAGCTGAGTCTACATTGAACATCAATGTATTTGAAAGCCCGGAAGAAAGAGAAGGCTTCGTTGCCAGTGTCTTTGAAGAATCCAAAGGTAAAGAGTTGAAACTAGTGACAAATCAGATTTGCTCAAAATTGGTTGAAAGATTATTGTTATCAGCAAATGAGAGGCAAGTTAAACAATTATTCAGAGCTTTTAATGGTCATCTTACAGCTCTTTGTAACCAAAAATATTCATCACATGTCATTGAAACATTTTTAGTTAGGTGTGCCTCTATGATTGAAAAAGAGCTATTAAGAGAAGGAGAAGAGGTTACAGGAGATGAAAATGATGACGACGAAGATGAAACTTTTGTCTCTATGGAAAATATTTTTTTGTTCTTGGTCACCGAATTAAAGCCAACCATGCAAGTCATGATGTCTCATCAATATGCGTCACACCCTTTGAGAACTATACTGTTGATTCTCGCAGGTAAGCAAATGCCGTCATCAGTTGAATCGAATTCTATTTTGAGATCGAAGAGATCAAAGATTGCAAGAAAGATGATTGATATTAAAGATAACGAAGATTACAAAAGATCCTATCAAATTCCATCTTCATTTAAGAGCGAATTAAGTGATATACTTAGAATTATCGTCAAGGGGCAAAACTCAGCAGCTTTGAGAGAACTTGCCATTCACAAAATTGCATCTCCTGTGCTACAAATGCTAATTCAATTAGAAGGTATAGTAGATAAAGATAGAACTATTTGGTGTACGACCTTTGCCAAATCAGATGAACCTAAAGATGCAAGAGAAGAATCATTTGTTGAATATTTACTCTCAGATCCAATTGGTTCACATTTCTTTGAGACTGCCATGTCTATTCAAAGGCAAAAAAATATAGAACGTTTATACAAATTATACATGAAGGATAGAGTCCTAAAATTAGCCAAGAGAGAAACTACTGGTGCATTTGTGGTCCGTATGCTATTGAAGAAAATTAGACCAGTTGATCAGAAAGAAGTCTTAGATAACTTGGTTCCATCACTAAACGAATTAATTGTCAACAATTTAGAAATCGGCTCATCTATTATAGATTGCTCGGTTGAAAGAGGTAATTACTTAAGAGAAGAAATCATTCAGAAGTTCTTCTTATTCTTCAACAAATCGTCAACTGGAGAATCAAACGAGGAGAACAAGTCACAAATCTTAGAAAATGTTTTAAAACTATCCTCCTCTACTTTGGAAAATACCAAGGATGATTGGCCAACTGCAGATGAAAGAAGAAGATCTTTTTTCCTTGAAAAATTGATATCATACGATAAACAATTCCTTGAAGCCTCACTAGAGGGCATAATGGCTTTACCAGAAGAAAGATTAGTTCAAATGTGTAAGCATGGTGTATTTTCACATGTTGTTGAGAGTTGTTTGGACGTGAAGAATGCTGATATATTTCTTCGTAAGAGATTCTTGAACATGATTATGGATCATATTGTCGACTTGTCATGCAATGCTCAAGGTTCTCACATCGTCGATAAATTGTGGTCCTTTACAATCAAGTTGAACATGTACAAAGATAGAATTGCCAAAGTTCTATTCGAACAGAAGGATAAGGTGAAAAACAGTGTTTACGGTAAGCAAGTTTGGAAAAATTGGTCCCTGGAATTGTATAGCAGACGTTACGGTGATTGGAAGAGAGCAATCAAAGATTCGGAGTTGGAATATTTCCCACCAAAAGAAGCTGAAGCTAAGAAAGATGATAAACTAAACGGTAAGAATATTACAAGCGCCGCTCATAATAATAATAAATCTAATGGATCAGGTGCTGTTCGCAGTGATAGAAAGAGAGATTTTGATCATTTTGATCCTAGCCCTTCAACTTTTGGTCAAGATTCCAAAAAACACAAAGTTAGAGGCCGAGGCCGTAGATAGATAATTTTACATGGGTGTATAAAGAGCCAATAGAAAAATGTACATTTTATTTCGAAATAAGTGGAATGTCATCCCCCTCACATTTTGTTTCGACGACGAGAGTACGAATTTTCATAGCAGCAAGGTTGTTTTTGATACCTTATATATATTTTCCATTAGAAGAATACTAAAAGGTAATTTGGAAATGATGTTTTAAGGCTGCACGACGGTATATAAAACCAAAACCGTAAACTCTCTTCGACACAAACACGTGAGTAAATTATCTAGTCTCTGTGTGCACTCCACTCCACCTTCGGTAGGCGAAATTACCGAATCTGTATCAATTCTCTTCACAAATAAGTACCCTTTAAAGCAACTGCAGCTTTTCTTATAATAATTTAAACCAAATTCCCATACGATAGATATCCAGGGCGATGATACCTTCCGCATATATGGGTTGTCCCTATGCATTAGATGCAACAACTCTACTTAAGATATACATACAAGGCGCTTTCTGGCAATACTTTCCGATTTTAGATCTGCATATCACTCGAACTAGGATGGCAGAGACACACTACGCTATCAATATTTTGTGTACTTACCCTTTCGTTCTCCTTGGTGTAAAGAAAGAAAACCTGCATATGCTAAGATAGTTGTAATACGGGTTCGGTATTACACTGAAGCCGAGGAAGTGGCTATCACCCTCTCACGTTCCCTAGATGGGGCTTAGGTCATGTGCTTAAGTAGCTGTTGTGTCGTATTCGTTATCTCCTTCTTATACCTACGGAGAGACCTTCAGTTTCTAAAGGATACAAGCCTTAGCTCCACTACATACTGCTCCTAAAGGAGGCCTTTAGCAGTACATTAGATTCATATATTCAAAAATACGCTCCTACACCACCGAAATCTCTTAGTTCAATGATTAGATTGATCTAATTTTAAAACTAAAAATCGGTAACCAAAACCTCTGTACCATTATCTCTTTTAACACCTTTTTCTTGAATTGAACAATGCTTTTGAAGCCAGTAGTTACTAACTGCAATTTTTCTACAATAGTCTTTCTTGTGAATTTCAGGGAGTTGTGGATTTCTTTTACAGCTTATCTGAAAGCAAACTACCAGATCAGGTTGGACAATAAAAGACCTTCATTCAGAAAAGCACTCTGGATTACAAAGTTTAGAGCCGGATGCGGGGGTATAAATGGCACCGCGGCTGACCTCAGATACCACTACACTTCAGATTGATGCAAAAATCTACATGCGTAGCAACATGCGGCTATTTGTGAAAGATTGAGAAAACTACACGACTTGCTGCTTAATGTCGAAAAGTTTATTCCCTTGCATGCAGATTGAGTGGTTTCTTGACAGAGTGTACATTCAAGATTACAGATATCAAGTCAATTATGTATGCGTTTGCAGTAAAGTCCCAGTAGGGTTTTTTTTGGAGATGATAGTTTTGCACAGGGCTGCGCATTGTACCCTATGTCTCCAATGTACCCAACCCAGGAGTAAGTCTGTTTGTTAGTAGACGCAACTCCATGTGTGAAGTGTGCCGACAGCAGGGAGGGTAGTGAGGTGAGATACGAAATCTAGTGGTGGATTTACGGCAGTCTCCGCTCCTCTCACTTGAACCGGAGAACTCCTGGCAAACTACTGATTATAAATTTTAAGTTTGATAGGAGTTGAGTTAATTTAGAGGTTTGTCAGGTCAGCCCTAGTTAAGGGGCCTGGTTATTAATTCAGTTAAAACCAACTAGAACACATATTCTTTGGAATTTCTTGGAGTTTCTTGTATATCTTACGATAATGTTGCAAATAGACTTGCTTGGATACGTTTCTTTATACCTTGTGTTGAAACCCGGACGTTATTGGACAACTAAGTTGTAGCAACATCGTTTTGAAGGGTTGTTTGACCATGTGCCAAATTTCTATGGTGCATGCCAGCATTCTATAACCGTAGCACATTACATGCTTAGTAGATGCAAGACTGCAGTGATGATGCGGTATTTTCTTCTTTTGAGAAACAATCTCTACTTATATAGGAAACTTGTGGATTACCCTTACGGTTGACTAACCATTGATATCAACTAGCCTAAAAAATAACCTTGTAGTATGGGTAATTCATGCTCCTGATATTACCGGGTGGACATCTGTATAAGGAACTGCGGCGACTGAATCTAAGTATTGACTAGAACTAAGCATGTTTACCTTTAAATGATACTAAACGGTGAAAGGAGTAAAATATAAACGTGGGGAATATCGAGGTGGGCATATCCACCCTGGTAATCTCATAAACTAGACCTAGGGGAATTATTTATTGATTCCCTACCAGTCAAACAATATCTATTATCAAAACCTCTATAACTCTTGTATGTCTCACTTTAAAATTGCATAAACGTCAAAATAAAGTGACTCACACTGTCTTTTTCTCAGAAAGGATGAGCATATGCTAAGAGGTCTAAAGTTTAACACTGCATAAGAGGAAAGTTATAAAAGATACCGATAGACACGCATATGGACGCGTCTTTTATAGGAAAGAAACCTGAGATTGGAAGCATTTTTAATTACCATATATCAGCGTTTGTGAATAATTTTTACAAATCCAAACATGAATAGCTTAGGATGAGGTTCGATTCATTTTGCGTTTTTTCGAATAAAGGATGCAATTCGACCTTCAAACGTATACATTTCACGTGACACCAGGTTAGAAATATGCTTCTATAGTGGTTGCATACCTTTCATGCTTGTGTTCCAGAACTCGTAAGAGGATTCCCATCTGTTTTAACTTGGTACAACCACATGATTAAGTGATTAATAGAGCAAACGTTGAAAAATCACTGCAAGAGAGAAACGAGTCATTCGAATAACCTTATTTTATATAAAGTAAATACTACATTTACGACCAGCAAACGGCTGGATTTGCCATCAATATCGCAAGGTTAGGAATAGATAGATAAATCTTGCCTTACATGACAGAAACAAAGTACGGAAGGCTAGCTTCTAGCTCCCTTTCCATTCCCAAGAATAATACTGAGTACTGTAGAAGTTCCTTTCTGTGGTATGAAGAAGAAAAGCAATGTATTGATTATCCAATATAAAAGATTGAAAGTGAAAGCTTCGGCCTAGATTTGAATTACGAACAGCAGTTACTTACAAGTGCGATGAAGTAAGCCGCCCATTCTCCAGCTTGTTGAGAATATTTCCATTTTTGCAATTTGTTCTATTATTAAGGTTTGTTCTCTTGCATACCAAAAAGCAGTTGAATTCTATGTGGAATTTGTACCAGATCAACTATAATTATCACCATTAAGCAAATGAGGAGTTGTAGATATTCTGACTTTGTACGGGTGAAATGATACTGATCTTCATCTTGTTTAATTTCTGTAAGTATTATAATTTACTTCAGTGATAAACTAGAAGTGTTACTGAGAGAGTAGAGAATTATCAAACTAAGCAGATAACTGATCGCCCAGTTCAGTCTGGATTTCAAAAAACACAAAAGGCTACAGACATTAGAGGATACTCAAGATAGAAGCCTATCCTGGGAGAACGAAAACGCACCACGCTTTCTTTTGTAAAAGCTTCGTTTATCACGAATTTTGAAATTCTAAGTTCTGAGTCCTCAGTGCTATTAATTCAACTAAATACAAGGTTAAAGCCTTAGCAGTCATTACACTTAGAATGTGACACTTTATTTTGGTTTATTTGTGGATTACGGAATTTATAACCAATCTGGAGTACAGTGTGTAATCAAGCGAAAATTTGTATTTGTCCTACCAATAGCCAGTAATTGATCACCAAAAGGGATAAAGGGTTACTCCTAACTTCAATCTAAATTTTTGCTTTGTCCGTCGGCATGACGGTTAATAATAATGCACAAGATATAATCGCAATTTCAAACTTTCATCTCCCATCTAAACGATCATCCGTTCCATTCACACTGTTAGAAATCAAGATGAATGGAAACACTAAAGTTCCCCCCGGGTGCTAGGAACAGCCGTTGAATACAAACTAGTTGGCCCAGTTATGTAGTTACTACTTACCAACATTTTAGGCCATAAATTATATTTTGTGTGTTACTTTTCTGACTGTAGCGAAGATCAAGATGTTACAGGGGTATAGTAACAATAAGGAGTTGGCGATGCTTTGCCATACTATACTACATACACTTCCAAAGGGAGGAGAAATTAGCTGATGTCTCGTTATCAAGCCTGAAGACTAAAATCTCAGTATATCGCGTTGTCCAAGAAAAAAGTATTCTCTGGATTATCGATACCCACATGATTTCAACACAAAGGAAACCGAGGATCAAATGACCCAGGTTAAAACGCCAAAGAGCTGCTAATTGCAGTGCAGGGACACCAGATAAAAGTATTTTTACCAGCGATTTGTTAGTGTGATGAGCTTCCGCCGGGTACTGATGGCAGTAGATGGCATTACTAGCTAGACAGCTTCCCAGTTCCCGTACCATTGAAGCTACTGTAACAACCAGTAACCAGCTTCCGCCATGTATTAGAGTGCATGTAATGCAGTGCCAGCACTGCAATCAAGTGCGCAGGTAGATTTCATAGCCGCATTGCTAAACCTGAGCAAAGTAAGGCGTTTTTGGGATTCTGTGAAGCACCTGCGCTTGAATGAGACTTTTGGTTATACTTGCTGCTATCGAGGGTTATTCTAGTTGAACAGACATGCTCTGAAGAGGAGAAATAACCACTTAGTAGTGTTTTTACACGTTTTGAGATTCAGATAAGTATAGTCAAATTGCCAGATAATCAAAGGATATTGTATCTATATACAACATGAATTCTATCAATTGAATTTGCTGCAACGGAATTATACTAACTTAAACCATTTCCCTAAATACCCGGAATACGGTGGCTGATTTTCTTCACTGTTCACAACCTTTCGCCCAAACCCCCAAGGGCACCACAGGAAGAGTCTCGTAGGGGCCCGAGGGTCTAGTTCAGAGTATAGCATTTTCCCTCTATCCTGTCTTATTATATCCCTGAACTCAACCAGCTTCTATCAGCTCTAGTGGATTTTCTACCATCGTCATCTTAGCCTACTGTTCTTGAGCTCTATTTACTTATCGAGAATTTTACTCCGTTGTTCTTAGGGCCATTGTGCTTCTTTGGTTGTCCCGCGACTAGATTATATACGATTGTATAGTTTACATAGCACTATATTTCTCCTATTATAGGATGAGAAACAAGAAAAAGTTCAAAATGTTTCAGAGATGTTTCACAATATGGCAGAATAACGGGCACAGGAGAACTTGAAACATGGCTTCATTATGTCGACATTCTCCAACGCGTCGTCTTGAGACAAATCTGAAACATATTCTTGACCTCGTCTGATGTTAGCTCTTAACCATATAAACACTCTCCTTCTCTTCACAGAAACTCATATAAGTTATAATAACACCAATATCCCCCTTTTTCACCCTTCATAAACCTTATTTGAAACAATTTTGATTTCATTTTGAATTAACCAGCTCCTACAGCGACTTTATTCTTTCGTTAACTCCACAAAGTTGAGTTGTTTACTATTGATTAGTCCATCATTTTTAAATCAATTGTCTATACATAACATTTCCAAAGCCAACTAAATTGAAAATTGCAGTTAGCAAATAGATTTGATATCAATTCATAGGCTTACTGCGATTCAGAACAAAGATCATTCTATACAAAGACTACAACCCTAAAACCGTTCAAGGTTTCCCTAGGAATACGCTTTTTCAACTTCACCGTTGCATATACGGGCTAATAAACCGTACCGGTAAATATTTCGCTTAAGAGAGTTGAAGTCTAAAGCAAAAATATACATACACTAGAAACTTTTGTTATCAAGTCTTACAGCTAAAGTTTCCATTGATCAGCGTGCCCCTTGTTGTTCTCTATCACAGTCAACCTAACGTTAATTTTCTCTCTAGGCATTACAATTCTCTAATTTGCTTGATATACGAACAAAAAAAATCTTCAGATTTGAATTTTACCGAGTTTTTTTCCAACTTGTTGATTATATCCGGGCTCTATTCTCAAACTTTTTGTTAGGCGTCTTATAACGTCATACCAGCGACATCTGCATTGCCCCCACAGTCTCATCTGCATACGCCGCATATCCACTCTACGCACCTTCTGTTTTTGTCCTGCTGTTACTGCACACGAATTATTATTTACCACGGTATTATTGCCTCTCACTTTCAATTTCATCGGTTGGTCGGATTTTGAGCAACACAAAACTAGATTGTTATCGGGTTAATCTTATTGTCGGGTTTATTAATACTGTCTGAAGCCACCTGTTTCCATTCTGAATTGCGGTTTGCTTTAAATATATTAGTTTATCTGCCTGCTAAAGTACATTTGAAACCGCTATCTTTTATACCACTCTTTCCCTTTACTTTTTGTGTTTGCATTCATAAAACTGTTATAGTTTGTCGAGGAAAATGACCACAATGGAGTCTTCTAACTCCATAGTGGAGTTACCTCGTGATCAGGATAAAGATCTCTTGAAATCAAATGGCAAAACAATAGACTACTCCAGAGCCGCTGAAACATTTGATGTAGAAGGCTCTTTAAGACTTATCGATGACCTCAAGTTCTTCTTAGCAACAGCACCCGTTAACTGGCATGAGAATCAAGTCATTAGAAGGTACTTTTTAAATAAAGAAGAAGGGTTCGTTTCCTGTGTTTACTGGAATAACCTTTATTTTGTGACAGGTACTGACATTGTTTGTTGCGTCGCCTATAAGGTTCAT
Organism: Ogataea methanolica; assembly: GCA_001600755.1. Classification (NCBI taxonomy): domain Eukaryota; kingdom Fungi; phylum Ascomycota; class Pichiomycetes; order Pichiales; family Pichiaceae; genus Ogataea; species Ogataea methanolica. Next base: position 186,067 of record BCKW01000007.1, read on the forward strand.
CATTTTGGTAGACAAATAATAGATAGAAAAAAATTTGAAGAGGGTATATTTAGTGATTTAAGAGCTCTAAAATGTGGCACGGATGCCATATTAGAAGACCCAAGATCCCCATTTTTGAAGTTTCTACATAAGAACCAATGCTTGAGAACCCAAAAGAAACAGAAGGTTTTCTTTTGGTTTAGCGTTCCTCATGATAAGCTATTTGCAGATGCTTTAGAAAGAGATTTGAAAAAAGAAATGTCGAATCAGCCAGCAACAACGAAGGCCACTAGGGAACCTTCATTATCGTTAAAATTCAACCAATCTATTCCTTTAATTGATCAAATTTCAAAGCATTTAGAACAAAAAGGAGAAGGAGCTAGAAAAGGCGATTTATATGATGGAGATATATCTTCTTTTAATACTGAGCAAGTTGTTCAAGATCCATCTGGTATGGCTACTGGTAATTACAATCAAACTTTTAACTCTGTCTCAGCTGATAAGTCAAGAACCGTCAGTAATGCCGGTGATGATGAAATCAATACAGCTGCTATGACCACAGATGATGACGATTTCCCTCTGGATTATTTACAACCAATGGAGGCTGCTTTATACAATGCCAGCAACAGCTATGAATATAGCAGCAACTCTCCTGAGAATTATATCACTTATGGGCACCACCCTTCCTTGTATATGGAACCTTCAATGTATGTGGCATCTCCCGGTAGACCTTACTTCATGGATAATTACTTGTTAGACCAGGCGACACCTGTTGTTCCTTATATGTTCTCACAGCAGCAACAGCAATATATTCAACAACAACAGTATCTTCATCAGGGCAACGGCTTACCTTCTGCAAGCACTCCTAGAAGTGTAAGAGTGGCTCCAAGAACACCAAGCAGTCTTTCAATACTAAGAACCCCTGGAGGTACTACTTTCCCTCCAGCTTCTCAAGCTACCACACAACAGCAACCCCAAAATCCTCAACAATTTGCGCCGTCGCCTAGTACACTTTTAAACTCTGCTAACGCAGAGAATGACTCATCTGAGAAAAACGAAGAACCAAAGGATTCTGGTGAAGTTTATAATGAACTGGTTCCGCAAGTTTTAATGAGCATTCCAGGCTACCAGCATCCAAGTACATTCACGCCAATGATAGATGGCTTGGATTTAGATCCGTACCAGGTTCAGCTGAAGTCACAAATCCATCAAATGATTCCATTACCTTCAGCAGGTCAATACCCATATGGACTATATGGCCCCTCTCCATACTATTCAGAATTTCCTTCCATTCCATACTCTCAATCGTTATCATCAACTGCCTATCAATCATCACCAATGCTTGCAATGAGTACAACTGCTAAGGGATTTCCTTCTTCTCATGCAACTGCACCACCTCAATTCTCACAGAATAACAATGAATCAAAGAAGGAAGGTACAAAAACTCCTGTTTCTGCTAAAGCCATTAAGACTCCAAAGGGGATTTTAATAAAAGATAAACATCATCCGACCATTATTGGTGGTAAGATTACTAAAAACGTTAAACTTAGAGGTAAACAAAAGTTAATGAACCCTTCGTTACAACATCTTGATCTGGACAGCTTATACGATGAGAATGGTGATGCTTATAGTGAAACCAGTGAAGATTCTGGTGATGTTGTTGGCAATAACGAAGATACTGCTGCTGGTCCACAATCTATTAAATTGTCAACTATCAAAGAAAAAGGCGTTATTTCAGCCGCCGTCGCTGCTGCTACTGCTGCTGCTACTGCTGCTGCTAATGATACTGTTAATGATACTACTACGTCTACTGCTACTATTGAAAAAGGTGATTCAGATGAATCAGCTGCCTCTATCCTATCTCCGTCTATTATTGAAACTAAAGAGTCGGTTCCTGATAAGCATTTGACAGGAGAAATAGAGCTACCAACGTTGCTTAGTGATAACAAGGAATCACTATAAACACGCTAATTTGCCTTGCTTTGCTTACGAACGATTAATTTTGTCAACCTATTTCAAGTTTTGGCCCTGTTTTCTTTTATCTAAATTATCTCTTTTATTATTTCATTGCTTTCTTCAATTCTGGGTGAAACTGACACGTTTTACCTTTCTAATATACTGTTTATATCGCCTTCGACCCCCGAACTCTTCCCTTCTCTCCATACTATACTGTACCTCACCTTTAAGTCGCATTCCACTGCCAACTGACCCGGCTCTGTTCCAGAGAATTCTACTTGCGGATTACGTCACTTATTTTATAAGCTTATATAATCATCAAAAACAGCCATTCTGTCTCCTGGGGACGACTCACTTCACATTAAGCGTTGGCTCAAAGCTAGCTTCAAACTAAGTACTAAATCTGAGCCAACTTGACCTTTGTTTTCATTAAGCCCACTCTTACCTCTGATCATACGCAGAATCATATTTCGATCACAACAAACAGTCCCATAATTAGTGAATCTACCAGCCAGTAATAAATCGAGCTTACAAGCTATTTTCAAAACCAACTAGTTACCAGCCTGTCTCAAACTCACAGTAATCAATTACTTCTAATAGTGTTTGAAAGCTAGATAAGAATCTAGTCCAACATTTGAAGACTCAACCAAAGCGGTAACATAGGAAAAGACAAGGATACTATATACAAGAAATTACTTTAAGATATACTTGACTTTTAACAATTGGGGATCTAGACCCAGGTCAAAGGAAAGAGAAAAGGCGCAGATCATTTAGAGAATCGTCACATACAGACTGCTCCAAAGTTGAAGCTATATTAAGATTTAGAAGTATCAACTTACCAAGTCTATTGAGCAATATAACATCGCATCCATTTAAATTTCCGTTCTTCTCAAATCATTTTCATTAAAGGAATTCTCATCCCTCTTGAGAATCAAACGAAAGAAAAAAGAAATAATATACTTCCAAATTCAATCATAATATCATATAGTTTGAGAGTCTTTTTTACTTGTTTGAATTTAGAAGACGGCATTTATTCACTATAATTATAGTTTTCTTTTGTTCCATTAGCGCTAAAAAAGGACCTATAATATCCCAGATTCAATATACTGTACTCCTTTACTGTTTTTGGGGTTCCGTTTGTTTGTGTACGACTTTGGGTACACTAACTAGTCAAATCAAGAACGCAATCTACTACTTTATTTCTGATTTTCATTACAAGGTATTCAATTTTCCTAATCACCACTACACTATTGTATGATTTAATTTTACTATTATATTTGCATCATTTGTCTTTTCTTCCCAGATTTCATACAGGCTTCAAAGGTTTTTAGGGCATACATTCATATACCATTTTTTTAACTTATTATTATTATTTCTTCATTTTGCATAAGAGAAATAGGCTGCCACAAGTTTTTATTATCTCACAAAGGTTTGGGTTCCAAGCCAACATCATATCAATTATTATTTAGCATATCTATCCCATCTACTATACCATACCCATTTATTTATCAGTGCAAAGATGAGTTTAGATTATCAATTATACATACAAGGTGAACTTTTAAACGATCGCTATTTGAAAGTTCAGAATATCAGTGAAGGCTCCTTTGGTGTCGTTTCGTTAGCTAGAGATACCAAATTTGATAGATTAGTCGCTTTGAAGTACAACACACCGTCATTAAGTGACTTCAATTATAACAACAAACATGGTGAAAACAAGATGGAGAAGAATAAAAATTTTGAAGAGGATTCGCTATCGGAATCAAGCGACAGTAAATATGACTCCCGTGGGGAACGTGAAAACTCCGATAATGGCGATCGAGCTGTTAGCAAGTCATTGATTTTGAAAGAAACTCAACAAGAGATCAATATGCTGAAAAGAGTCTCAAAGCATCCTAATATTACTGAACTAATCGATTCGTTTGACACCTACATTGTCATGGAATACGCTTCAAGAGGTGATTTACATGATGCCATTCAGATGGGAATTGCTCCTGTTTCAACGAAGGATGTTGTTGATGTATTCATGCAATTAATGAGTGCAGTTGAGTATTGCCATAGTTTAGGTGTTTATCACCGTGATATTAAACCAGAGAATATTTTGATTAGTGAGGATTGGTCAATCAAATTGACCGATTTTGGATTGGCTACAGATGAAGTTTATTGTACGGATTTTGATGTTGGTAGTGAACGCTATATGGCACCAGAACTACTAGAGCATAAGGGTATTGATACCTATAGTGCTGATAAGGTTGATATCTGGTCGATGGGTATTTGCTTACTGAATATTGTGTTTGGAAAAAACCCTTTCAGTTCTGCAAGTTCTAAAGACAAGTTATTTCTACATTTTGCTGCCAATAGAGAAACATTATTCGATATTTTTCCATCTCTGAATTATGACCTATTTGCAGTTTTAAGATACTCTTTAACCATTGATCCAAGTAATAGGGACTTGGAGTTAATGAAAGATAATATGTTGAAGGTTGAACATCTAACCTGTGATTATGAATTTGAAGAAGAAGAGGCTGTTGAGGTTATTGAGGAGAAACCAGTCGAAGAAATTTCAGAAAAGATCACTGAAGGCAAGCAAGAGCAAATTACCACCAAGGAAGAAGGGTCCAATAAGGAGAATAATGAAGAAATTCCTGATGTGGTTATTACCAAGGTTCCATCCATTAAGCCAAGACATAGGGGCCAACGTAAGCCACTTAAAATTCCAAACGTTCAAAATAACCGTCATCGTTCTCAAAACGGTAGAGTTAACAGACGTCATTATAATATCCAATTGAATAATAACTATAATAATAATCAATCTGGTAGTTATAGAGAGCTTGATGAACCATTCAAAAGATCTGATTTTTTTACACCAAAGTCTGTGTTCAATCATTATATGGATAAAGTTCAAAAGAATCGTGTTCAACAACAGCCAATTCATGAACAACATTCATCTTCGTACAACAACAATAGATCTAACTATTACGGTGGAGGTCATCATAAAGCCCGTGCATGGAAGAAAAGAAAACCTAGATATTCAACAGGTCATTATGGGGGAAATGGAAACGCTAACGGTACATATAAGGACACTCACAAAGATAACTACAAGACAAGAAACAGTCTCAAAAAAGGTAGTTATAGATCAAAGGACTCCAGCAGTAACCACCCAGCTACATTCGTTAAACACCGTAATAACTCATTGAAAGGTGTGACTTCTGTGGTGCACAGTTTAGGTCATAGCTTAGGTAGCGGTCACGGTCACGATTTTCATTCTTTCAATGGAAGTACAAAATTAAGGGGCTCAATTGGTACATCAGGAAAATATATTCCCCCAAATTTAAGACACTCTCCTAAATACGAGATGTATGAGAATGCTATTGAGTCCGAAGATGATTACACTCACAATGGAACTCATGATGAAGATGATATGTTCCTAATTGAGGATGTTAACCAAGGCCACCACCTTGCCGATAAAGTTGAGTCTAGCAAAGAGGTCTCCAAGAGAACGGAGAGGGTCCTGCTGAATTTTGAAGAGTCTAAAAAGGAGGAACCGGCTTATTCTTCTTTGCTTGAACCGTCAACAGGCCCTTCTACTATAAGCTCATTAACTGATCAGCTTGCTAACAGCTCTTTAGGTAGCAATGCCCTTGTAGCATCACGTCTGCCCCTATTATCTTCAATTGATATGGCTCCAAGCACAAATGTCATGGCTACAGTTACTGCAAATTCTGGAAATTCAAGAGATACATCAGTTACCACCACTTTCTCAAATAATGTTTCCTCAATACGTTCTAACATTACTTCAGGAACAACAACCTACGACAAATATGTTCCTCCACATCACAGAAGAAATTCGCATTCGGCTGTGATGCAGTCATCGGGGAGTGGTATATTGAAGAGGGCTATTCCAACGTTAACTTCAATTGACAATTCAGAGCTTCAGAGTTATCCGATTCCACCTTCTAAGCAAGTTAGAATTATAAGTCCTAGTGTTTCAAGTTCTGTTCCCACTACCAAAACAAATTGGTTTAATAATCGATCGCATCTCCAACATCAGATTACCTCAACAGATAGAGAAACTACTCCTCTAAATTGGTTTGACTTGGATACCCATGGTGATATGGATTTTGTTTTTGATGATGATGATGATGATGATGACAATGATGATGGCGATAAAGTCGTCACTAATAATGGAGGTAAAGGCGAAATTGAATATTCTTCTCCTGATCGATACGGTTCGTTTCAAAGCATACAAAATACATTAAAAAGGAGCGAGGAGAAAGTTCATATCTATGATATTGCTCAATCATCGTACGTCAGTTAAAGAGTTTTTGTTGGCATAATTACCTCCAGATGCTTTTATGTCTTTTTGTTTTTGAATTTGGTACATTGAGTTTTACTTTTTTTTTTACTTTCTTTATTACTTCGGTTTTTATCAGTTTAGGGTATTTTTGATATTTTATTTATAGAGATTTCAACTTTTTTACTTTTTTTTTTTTTTTYTTTTTTAGCTTTTTCATGTTTTAGTTTTTTTTACAGTGGGTTATGTTTTTTTTTATGTCTAGCAGCGTATATATACCTTAAAGTCTATAAGTCTGCCGGAATAAGAGAATGTTTGTTTTTAACAAATTTTGTCTAATATATTACAGTGAATTAATTAAGTAGTAGAACTACCTATCTATTTAGCGTTGTTCATTAATTTTTTAGCACCCATTGCAACAGCAGGACAGAAATGATGTTCTAGCAAAACGTTCTCCCATAAGACGGCAACATCAGCGTTAGCTCTTTCTATATCATCGACATCGGCATGATAAAGACCGTTTTGAATTCTGTCATCTGTAGTATACAAACCTTTCAATTCTTCGTATCTTCCGCTCAACTTTTCCAAGAACTTCAGAGTTGCGATGCAAGATTTTTCAGGAAGTTGTAATAAATTCAAGTATAATCTTTTAGTGAATGCAAGTGCTCTCTTTTTGGAGCCGGATCTAGAATTGAAAAAAATAGAATCTAATGATCTTAATAACAATTCAGATTTAGTTGAGATGTTAACGTTTGGCTTGAACTTATTATCCTTTGATAATGGGTCTAATAGTCTTAGAGTCTTGTGAGAGAATTCAATGTCAACGTCTTGTGATAAGATAGGTAGGACAGAGTACAGGTATTCAACGAACTTATTTAGATCCATTGAGACTTTCTTTGTTGGTAAATTAGCGATCAAAGAGAATGAAGTGACGATACATAGTAGGATCTGTCGTAATTGATTATTACTGATATTGGTTTCATTTTTGGTAACATCCAACAAGTCTTCAGAAACTTCACGTAACACTTGTAAGAAATCGCCCATAAGATCGATATTAACTTGGTGGCCGAATTTAGCCAAGCCTTCTAAAACAGCAGCCATCAATTGTTCCGGTCTGTGTTTTAGAATCAATAAATAGAGCATGAGTAATTGCTTTAGAATTTGAGCTTGGTTTTTTTCTCGTTCTTCAGCGGTGATGGCTTGTTCGGCCTTTCTCATCTCTTCATCTATCAGCTTTCTTTCTTTTCTTTGTTTTCTCTCTTTTTTACTTAGATGAACTCTGTCTTTCTTGTTCAACCTCTTCTCTCTTTTCTGTTCTTCGGATGCATTTGGATCATAATCATCGAGAATGGATAACGATAGCAAAATGTTGACCGTACTTTCGTCAGCTTTGAAATCACGGTTTTTCAACGATTTGCTTAATAGTCTTATAATTTCTAAAGAGATATCACCATGTGAATAGTCTTCAACCAGCAATTCTTCTAATGTTTTAATGCATTTTTCGAATATTCGAAGCTCAGCGTCATTGGCTGGCTTTCTCATTGTTCTTCTGACCAAAATTTGGAAAAGATCAGCTCTGAAATTGAAGAATCTCAACGAGGTAGCTAGTTCACAGGCGGCGTTGACTGCAAGTAATCCCATTTGTATATCTAGCTCAGTTGCCTTTGGTGCGTTGGCAAAGAACTTTGATTTTGATGTCAATAAAGCAACGTACTGTTTATAATTGATGATTAAGTTTTCTTCAAAAAATCTTAATCTGGCAACATCTTTGGAAACTTTTTCTCTCTTTTCAGTGTCTGTTAATGGTCTGAGTCTATAAGATGGTGAAATGGATTTGAAAACTGGAACCAACGAAAGTAATGCTAATTTGGCAGTAATAGGATTTCTTGAATTGGCCATCTTTCGCAGTCTAACTAACATAATGATGTTTTCTTCAGGATCTTCCATAAGACTCTCGGCTAATGAAGCTATATCTTGTTTTGTTCTGAGTAATCTTTGTTCAGGGGTTAGATCTTTATACTGCTCATCCAATTCATCGTCAAACTTATCTTCAGCAGAAGCTTCGTCTTCTGGAATTTCTTCTTCCTCCGGTTCAGATTCGGTTTCTGGTTCTGGTTCCGGTTCTTGTTTCTTTTCTCTTGTTCTAATGACCCTTTGGATCATCCCGCCAGCTTTTCTAATTGGTAAACCCTCCACTAGGTCTTGCTCTTGTTGGAAAGTCCTTGGTTTTGATTCGTAGATCTGTTCAATGTCATCATTATCTTCATCGTTGACATCAGGGGTTTCAGGTTCGGATGGGATTTCCTCTTCGAAACCATCCATATCGTCTTCATGCTCATTGGCTTCATACTTGTTAAATAAGCTACCAGTTAACTTTGAATCTTCTTCTTTTTGCCGTTTGTTGTGACGAAGTTCAACGGATCTCTTAATCTTTCTCTTAACCATAGTATATATCTGAATTGAAAAAATTGGGTCACTCTACTCTTATAAGGTTAGAATAAGCTTGATTCTAACAACAGTTCTCCTTGTATTACGTCTATTTAGTTGAACCCTAAAACAATCATAAAAAATTTTCAGAGATAAATTATTCACTCTGAGCGGCTCAAATCAAGAAAAAAAAACTCCCGACGTGACATCTTTGCACCTCCAAAAAACAACTAACTGTTCACACACTGCTGCTGTAATCATCATCATCAAGATTTGATGACATAACTGAGCTTTGAAAATAAAATAAGAGAAAGTGTAAAATTATATTGATCAATTCACCAAGTGATACAGTATGTTAATAACAGAGAATATATATAGTGATCAATGAATTTCTTTATAAATAAACCTCGTAAGATAAAAGTATAAGGCAGTGACTTCATATAATAGAGCAGTACGCCCGCTCCTCTACTTGTACTACAACCAAGTGAATCATCAATCAATCAGGGCCTCTTTTTAAAGAACAACCCGCACAATCCCACACCGCCGATCGACTCTAATACAACACCACCCATCTCGCGTCGATCGTGCGGAACAGAGCAGCCCCCCCCCCTCGCTCTCCTCTCGCTCTCCTCCTCCTCCGATCCCCGACAATCTACGGACATTTATGGTGCACAACGGCCCTTCGATCAGGCTATATACTATATTATACTACACTACTGTATGGAGGATTATAATAAAACTCACAAGTTTTTGATTCATCCAAGTTGAACAGTCCGTCAATTGTCTTTATCACTGATCATACCAGATTTCATAAAACTATTACGTAACCTTAGAAATGCTCAGAAACGTTACAAGTTCCATAAACTCTATTTCAAGATCTTCTTTGCTATCAAAGAGAGGTATGTTCTTTTATAGCTATTAATTTTGTGTTTTAACTATCCGCTGCTCAAAGAACGAAAATTACTAACTTTTACTTTATCCTCGATGATTTTTACAATTAGCATTCCATGTCTCTCTAATTAAGAACCAGGTGATTCCATTTGGAATGCCTGCAATGTCTCCAACTATGGAAGAAGGTGGTATTGTCTCCTGGAAAGTTAAAGAAGGTGATTCTTTTGCTTCCGGTGACGTTTTATTAGAGGTTGAAACTGACAAAGCTACCATTGCAGTTGAGGCCCAAGATGACGGCATTATGGCTAAAATAATTAAGCATGATGGAGATAAAGAAATCAAAGTTGGTTACCCAATCGCCTTTTTAGCTGAACCTGGTGACAATTTAGCCGAATTGAAATATCCGCCAATTGAAGAAGATTCTACTCCAGCTTCTACTCCAGCTCCAACTCCTGCTCCAACGCCAGCCAAAACTGAAGAAACAAAGAAAGTTGACTCATCAGCCCCATCATTTAAAGGTGGAGAAGCTAACCCATCTCAAACATTCTTCCCATCTGTGGAAATACTGCTAGAGAAGAACAACATCTCCCATGCTGATGCACTATCAAAGATCACGGCTACTGGTCCAAAAGGCAGACTTTTGAAAGGTGATGTGCTCGCATACTTAGGCTTAATTTCACTTGAGTCTAACTCTAAAATTGCTTCATACATTCAGTCAAAGGAACATTTGGATCTATCAAACATTGAACTAAGGGTTCCGGCTCCTCCAAAGTCCGAAGAAGCTAAACCCTCCGCAGATACCGAGAAAGCAGAAAAACCAAAGAAGGTGGTTGTCAAAGTTAACAAATCATTCGTTATTCCAGCCTCTGTTCCATCTTCATCTATTCCTTCCCTTGTTGCAAAGGCTTCTCATCTTTCAGAAGTTTACGCTTACGGCTCATCGTTATCGGCTCCATCCGACTTGATCGACCCAATCTTTGAAGATTTAGTGGCGCCACCAAGAAACACTGAAAGATTTACGGTTTCCACCAAAATTACTACACAAGCACCTGAATCCACTGATATAATAGATGACTTTGACTTCGAACCATTCCAGGAGCCAGTCAATACCAAGAGTGCGCTAACCGTTATTGACGTTGAATTGATCGTTAATCCTAAAGTTTACGATGCAAAGGCTAGAGCTGAAAAGTATGTCGAAAGATTCGGTGATTTCTTAGCTAAAGTTGAAGCCAAATATGCTTAATCTTATGATGTAAAATAATTGACTTTCTATCAAAGCAAAAAAATGAAAAAAGCATATTTATTGAACTAGATTTTCCCACCTTATATATATACTTATATTTACTCAGCCATTATTCGTTCCTGTTAGATGTGCTTTTGCGTTTGTTAATTCTATACGTTAATTTATTCTGATCATTATTCCTCCAACTAGGTTTACTTATTATTCATGTAGGCTCACGTAATGGCAATGTATGTGCAACCTTGCCAATATACACGTGCATAAGGAGTGGATCTCTCATGGGCTGGTCTCTCCAAAATCCCAAATTTGGGATCTGGAATACAGAATGAGGAGACAGAATCGAATGGCCTTTTCAACTGGAGGACCTCTAGAACGGCAAGTCCATGAAAATTTGCTGGAGAATGGTACACAAATCTAGATAATTTCGAAAACGGCATCCTCCTCATATTCATTACTTTAAAAGATTGCTCAAACAAGAGTTGGGAATGACTTTCAAAAGGTGTCATTACTCGACCAAAACCGATCCTTTGAAATCAAAGAGAGAAGGTGATATAAAGAAAACAGCTCAGGATAAAAAGACTTGAGACTACGAAAATAAATGAAATAATCAGGGCTGTGCTATGCTCAGGGGTCTTCCAAAAGTTTTTGTAAAGTTTGTTGTGTTCCTATATAGCTAACTGAACTGGTTATTGGTTTATCATAAGGTTTATGTCCGGATCACTTTGAAGACTTTACAGTCACCTTCGTCAACTAGTCATTTAATGAACTATCAACAAGATGCTTCAAAATCGTACCTTTACGATGCTCATTGCCATTTATCACCAAGTGTAAGACGAAACGAAATACCAAAGTTAATCAACTCAATTCAAAAAAAACTGTCAAACGAACCATCATCTATGATACAACCTATTTTTAATCTAATGTCCACGAATCATATTGATATTCATCTAGTCCATCAACTATCCGTCGCTATCCCACAAATCAATCCAAATTATGGCGTCCACCCTTGGTATTCACATTTGTTTACAACTACTAATTACAGCGATAAGAATTTATCACAACACGAAATTAAACAGTTGCATTATGAAAAAATCATGTATCCACCACCACCTAAAGACCTGTTTGATGTCTTACCCGCCCCCATATATCTTTCAGATCACATCGCATTGATTCGCAACTATCTACATATTTCCCAAAACAACGACAATAATATCGCTCCATCAATTGGGGAGATTGGACTGGACAAAGCGTTCCGTATTCCATGGACAGGTTACCATGGGAATAACGATCATATGACGGTGAAAGAGGGCTTATCACCGTGTCGAATTACGCTTGAGCATCAAATTGAAGTCTTCGAAGAATTGTTAAACTTAGCGTTAGAAGAATCGGTCAGTATCAGTGTTCATTGTGTGGGATGTCATGGGAAATTATTCCAACTAGTTTCTCAACGGTTCAATAAAATGGGGAAAGATTACAATGGTTCAAGTATCGCTTTGCACTCGTATAGTGGATCCGTATCGAATTTACAACAGTGGTTATCGAAGTATCCAAAGGTGAGGATAAGTATTAGTAAAGTGCTTTCAATAGATAGATACAAGGATCAAATAACTGAGTTGTTGACAGTTGAAGAAGGTAAGAAGTTGAAGAAATGGTTTGACTTGCAGAATATACTTATTGAAACTGATTTGAGTTTGAATTCATTGTTTGATGAAAATATTGACAGGCATGCTAGTATGTTGGCTGAAGTTGTTGAGAATTTGAAATTTTTGAATAGTGGTGTTACCGTTGAATTATTAGTAAGAAACTATGAAGATTACTTGAGGGCATAGTATAGTTGCAAATAGACGTATTTTGTAGTAAAGACAGGAAAAAATAAGGAATCTTATATAAAAAGAAAGAATTGGGAAAAGCACAGATAGATGAAATGAAATATTCAGTTATTGAATGAAAAAAAAAGGATGGCCTATAGCCAGCTAAAGAATACAAAACAATTATTCAGAGCAAGGTCAATTACTAATTTTCATTTTCTCCAAATGATGTAATTTGAATGGCCTCATGCATCTTAAAACGTACACTAGTTCTCTATATTCTTGTATTTCTCTTCTGATGATGTATTTTAGGCCAGTTGATCCAGTACCAGGAGTCATCGTATGTTTATAGTCAGAAGATTGATCAATATAACTGTTTACATCAGGAAGCTCAGGCAACGAATCGTTGGTAGTGTTTACCGAATCTGAAAGTTGTAAACTATTGGTGAAAATTGATGAAGTTCTAGAAAAGCTAGATTCTGTAGTTTCAACTAATTCAATAGAAGTCAATGTGGGTTCTGTCGATGTCGACGGCTTCACCGTATCTTGTGATTTTGGATCTTCTTGTGCATCCAAGTGCTCTTCGATTTCGGGTAGTTGAGATAACGAAGACTCGATAGGCTCGTCGAACGCTGTTGGTTCTATATCATCCAAGTTGAAATCAGCATCATCTTCATCATAATCGTCATCCACAAAGCTCAACGAATCATTACATCTTGTGTCTGAGCTTGCCACTGACCCAATGGTGCTTGCTCTTCTCCTGATTCCAGTGGTGGCGTTGTTATTTGCAGGGATCATGTTAGGAGGTAAGTTTAGTTGGTTGACTGAAGGAGATCTGATTCTTCTATTTCCCCCTCTACGTCTTCTTGGAGAGCAATGGTCTATTGGGTGTGCCAATCTCCAATCTAATTCCAAAGAAAGCTCTCTTGCAATGTTTAATTTGTAGTACAATTCGACAAACGAACGGGAGTTATAGCAAGTGATCAAAAAGCAGTCTTTCTTTGCTGGGAAAAGTAATCTTAATGTGAATGGTTTGTCATGGTAGTCAGAAGCATTACCAAATTTGATTAGTTCCTGTAAGGAGGCTGAATATATTAAATTGTCAGATTGGATCATTTTCAGGCTATCATAGTTTGGATTGATCTCTGATAGTGGTTTAGAAGAAGTTAAGTCCAGTAAGTTTGGTCTGGCGATTAAGAGCATGTGAATCATTTCGCATTCATCGGAATGTTGTTCATACCAAGTTAAGTGCCCTCTGCTATTGTTGTATTGAGATGGCTTGCTGGCTGGCGACAGCTTCTTGAAAATATTGTGGAACTTTTTCTTTGCTCTTTCTTTAGTAGGCTCGTTGCTCTTCTTCCTCTCATGGTTGAGATTGGGTCTATAAGATGATTTTATGTTTAGTTGAGGATCAATATAACTTGGCAATAGTTTTACAAAGAAAAACATTGCATATCTTTCATAATATGGGTTGATATCATAGACGTTCAACTGGGTAGAGTTTAGTTCAACAATGACGGGTTTAAACTTTGGATCTTCTAAAGTCGAGTCTTCTTTACAAAGGAAATTCAAAGATAAGTGCTGAATCGAAGGAGAGTAATCAGGTGGCGGTTGTTGCAACTCCAGTGGTGACAGAGCATCTGCACTGAAGAGGTTATCGTAAGTAGGAAGTTCAGACATGATACAGCAAGGTGTATAATAGGCTGTGGTGGAGTGGAGGGTAGGATCAGTTCCTTAATGATACAAAAATGAAGGTGTTGATGAAATGCTGAATACTTTTATAAATGTATAGGCTCAAAAAAAAAATGAATGATCTTAGATGGCAAGCTTTGAGATAGTAACGAGACTTATTTGATCTATATTTGCTATAACTCCTTTCTCAACTTGTGTCTCGTTATACTAACGAATCCTTCTTTCAAAACTTCTCTTGAGCTATTTGAAAGGCAAATATATATAGACCTTAATATTTTCAAGTTTCTGAAGCTATCAAAAAGACAAATAGTTGTCCAGTGTCCGAAACAAAAGACAAAACTATCAATGTCCTGTTTCAGCTCTAACCTTCCAACCTGGTTCGATCTCAGGTGAGTTCAAAGATTTCGCAATTGCATGAAAATACAAAATTAGACTTCCTGATACAGACAGCATTTGCCACATAATGTGGCGCACGTAAAAGCAACAATAGAATTCCCCGCAAAAAGACAATGGACAGTGGGCATAGGATGGGGTAGGCGATAAGAGGGATCCTGGCCTCTGTATCCAAGACTTGCATCCGATCACCAACGTCATTAAAAGTTCCGAATAAATCCAAGCGGTGACGGAATATAGTTAGGGTGCTCCTGTTGGGATTTAATCCCGTCTCTCTGGCTGTTCAAATAATGTCTTTGACGTGTGGTGTTTGTGTTTGGCCTAAATTCCAGTATTCGGGTTCCACTGCTTAAAATTCAACTTCTTATAGTGCTAATACGTGAATTTTGCATTGTTTCTTACTATACACGTTTTTCAAATTTGTTGCCATCTCTCAAGTAAAAGAGAATCAGTGACACTAGTTGACCTCCTTGAAAGCTCTCCATAGTAACAGCCTGAATAAAACCTTCATGTTGGGAATCAGGTCCTAAATTACATAGACTCCAGGCTGTGCATATATGATAACATTTGTAGGGATATGTATCCCTTTTCCCCTTTTCCTGCTGGTGACTAAACAGAGTAGGAATTTTTGGAGTTCCTAATTAGGGACCTTCTGATGGCTGTCGAAGAAGTTGTCAACAGTCAGTTGTTAATTAAAATGTTTGATGAAGTTGTTCAACTCATTAGGAACTGGTTTATTGTTTTTCAATACATCAGTTAATGGAGCACAAAACTTACTCCTATTACCATTCCTGAAGGACGTTGGTCATCTATTATTGTGGACATTGTTACTGGTATACCACCAACAAAGAATGGTTATGATATTATTCTGGTTATTGTCGATAAATTTGCAAGGTGAGCAATGTCTATTCCAACAGTCAAGACTCTCAGTGGTGAAGATTGTGCAAAGCTATTTATTGAGTATTACTTCAGACTTCATGGAGTTCCCTCTACTATTGTTACCGATAAAGACGTTCGATTTATCGGTGCATTTTGGCTAACTTTTCATAAGATTATCGGTACTTCATTGTTGTTTTCCACTACCAATCATCCTCAAACAGATGGACAAAGTGAACGTATGATTCGTGTGCTTAATCAGTTGCTTAGATCTTATTGCCACAATAAGTTGAATAGCTGGGACCAAAATTTGCCTACGGTTGAGTTTGCTTATAATTCTAATTATCAGAGTTCTATAAAAGCTGTTCCATTCCAACATTTCCATCTTATGTTACTTTCTGAGTTGGTCCGAAATACTCTCCCTCCCCCGAAGAATTATTGAAAGCGCTCAAAACCACTCAATTGCAAGTCCAAGATCAATTGGTATAGGTGCAGCATTCATAAGAAAATCATTACAACCATCATCACCGTTCTCATGTGTATAAAGTTGGTCATTGGATTCTGCTGATCAAAGATGATTTAACAGTTGCAAGGAAGTATACAAAGGTGCAGCCTTCATTTTCCAGTCCCTACAAATTGGTGAAACAACCTGGTAATAAGGCTTTTGAGGTTGATCTTGCAGTTGCTTCGAAGAAATTTAGGACAATCAATGTTAAATGGTTCAGACCTTTTAATGAACGATCTTCAGTCTATCCTAAACAGCCTCCAAGAACACGCCTAGAAACAAAAGCTCGGATTAATGAAATGGTTAGAGTCTCAGGTTTTGATTATGCTAGAGCCATTGTTACTGTTGGTTGGCAGCATTATCATCCTGGTCACACGTCTGAAATTGAGTATTTATTACTTGACTTAGCTGATAGCAGTCTTAAAGATCCTTTACTTCTAAGAGCCCAAGTGTTCTCTTCTGTTGCTATTCCTGAAGTTGCTAGTGGTTCTAATAATGCTGTTGCCCAATGAACAGCTCAAGGCCAGCTCCTTTAGAAGGGGGATAATATGAGAGATCGGATATCGGTTTGACCGAAATGGTAAACCGATTTAGCCCCTCTTTTGGTTCCGAGTAGTTTCTTTTGTCAGTACCTCACTTTCATTTGACGCGCGATTCTCTGTGTATGCCCACAATTTGTGGTATTTATTAAGTAAGACCCAAGAATAATAAACCCATAGCTGAGTCAATATCACTTCTTACGACTCCGTTGACTATGTGAAGTGTCGGGTACAAATCGAATATGTTAGGATCGGAATTGAGGGAGCTAGTGAGAATTTTTCGCTGAAGGTTCTGATGGGAAAATAATACAAATAGATCTGTATATCGAAATTATTGTTGAATAAGTTACAATCGGAACGCTTCTAGAAAAGGGGTCGAGCTTCATATAAACAAACTGATATATAAACTTTTTAATAGGATTTTTTATTATATTGTGTTACCCCAAAACTAGTCATTATATCTTACCCAAGTCCCGATTATAGAACTCAACTTAGTATGTAGCTGGTACTATTTCAAATAGGCCCGAGGAGGTATCCACGACTAGAACTACTTATATGGCAGCTAAAGCTATGTCATACCACTAAAGAGTAGGGATAATAGAAATGGCTATACATATGATTTCCTAATCCTCGATAACTTATTTATTATTGATTGAAGTTTAGCTTGCCTTCAATCATATTTTATTATAAATATTTGAAGTCTTTCCCTTGGATAGAGAGTTCAATCTTGTAAAGAGAGAAAAATAGTAACAATAAATTAATCCATTTAATCCAAAATGAGACTAAAATAAAGAGTTCTAAATTCGTTATTCTCAATGTAAGGTATTGGACTCCGGGCTGCTAAAAATAGTAACTTGATTTTAATCCCTCTTTTGTTTTTCTCGAAAATTCTCTTTAAACTTAAACAACCCTTCATAGCTATATATAAAAGGAATACCTAAATACAACTCTCTCTTGAGATCATTCACCACATAACACACCAAACTAACTTCTAACTTCACTGAACCTAACTCCACTGTAGCTGGGATGGCCACAGCTTCATTCACAATTGACATTCCGCCGCGTGCGTCCTTCAGGGCCGCGGGAGGAGCAGATTTAACCGAATCTTCGAGATTTAATTTTTGAACGAGACTGCGAGAAACAAAATTTGATGTGGCTCCTGAATCCAATAAACCATAGACAACTTGAGAAGACGATTTCACTTTAATTCTAACTTCAGGGGATTCCTGAACTTCAGGCACTAAACTAGCATGGGGATCTAACTTCTTAACACGGTTAGCAACAACTTCACCCAACTCAACTTCTGGACCTTCACCAGCACTGAAATATTCATCAGTCCAATAGTCGCTATCGTCTGAGTCTGGGAGACCCCACACACCTGGTTTCAACTTTCTTTTAGGAGAAGGATAGGAAGACATAGCTTTAGCCTTCTGATCCTCAACAACATTTGTAGCCCCAATGACACTGGCTGCTCCGGCTCTGATCTGAAACCTTCAGACTTTTCATCATTAACAGGGGAACAGGCAGGAACTTCCTCAACCTTCTGGCCCTCAACACCCGATTTCTTTTCTTCATTCATTTTCGCCTTTTCTGCGGTTTCTTCAAGCATCTTATCATCCTTAACCATCATCTTTTCAACCAACGTAACTTCATTTAACTTTTGTTTCAAATCACATTTATTTAATTCTGACAACTTCGATTTCACGCCAGCATTCTCTGTTCTAATTAATGCTGACGGTTGCCATTTTTTGGATAGTTTCTCTTGATATGTCCAGTTTTACCACACTTATGGCAAACGAAATCTCTGAACTTGGCGTTCAATCTATCGATATCTATCGCGTCAGGATCACGAGCTGGGCTTAACCAATCGGCAGCTTTCGGACCACTGTCCTTTGGTCTCCAAGTATTGAACCTAGCACCTCTTCCTCTCACATGGAATGAGTTAGCGTATCCCATCTGGTTACCAGCTTCGATGAATTCAGGTAGAGATTGGCAGGCCTACCACATTGGAAGAGGTGGTAGAATTGGCTTTGGCCCTAGATCCAATCATCGAAGCTGGTAACCAGATGGGATACGCTAACTCATTCCATGCGAGAGGAAGAGGTGCTAGGTTTAATACTTGGAAACCAAAGGACAGTGGTCTGAAAGCTGCTGATTGGTTAAGACCTGCTCGTAATCCTGACGCGATGGACATTGACAGGTTAAATGCCAAATTCAGAAATTTCGTTTGCCATAAGTGTGGTAAAACTGGACATATCAAGAGAAACTGTCCAAAAAATGGCAACCGTCAGCATTAATTAGAGCAGCGAATGCTGGCGTGAAATCGAAGTTGTCAGAATTAAATGAATGTGATTTGCAGAAACAAAGCTGAATGAAGTTAAGTTGGTTTAGTTTGTTACGTGATGAAATGATCTCAAGAGAGAGTTGTATTTAGGTATTCCTTTTATATATAGCTATGAAGGGTTGTTTAAGTTTAAAGAGTTGCAAAAGAAGAAGGTTGATCAAATAGAGGTTGAAGATGAAAGTGATTCATTGGTATTGAATAAAACAGAAGTTAAATGTGAATTGGTGGATGCTGTTCGTTTCGGTCGTGATCTAAAATCCGCAGATGTTTGTGGAACGATCACGGTTAATGTTTCTCCGACCAATGAAATTGAAGTTTCTACATTGGAAGCTAATATTCCGTTGGATAATTTTCAAGATAGGAAGGATGAAATTTTGAAACAATTTGGTGATGTCATTACTAATGAACCCCCCTCAAAGTTACCAGCTACTAGAAATTTGTCTCACCAAGTGGAATTGTTACCAGGTTCACCCCCTATTCATCGGTCCCAATATCGATTAAGAAAAGCAGGAATTGGATAAACAAGTCGAAGAACTTCTCCAACAAGGTTTCATCAGAGAAAGTTCAAGTCCTTTTAATGCTCCTGTCTTGTTTGTTAAGAAGAAGGATGGTACATTGAGGATGTGTATGGATTTCAGGATGTTGAATAATTTTACTGTTAAGAATAGATTCCCATTACCTTTAATTGATGATATTTTGGACTCTATTGGTGATGCTAAGGTGTTCAGTAAGTTAGATCTGATGTCCGGTTATTTCCAAGAATGGATGAAAAGGACGTTGCTAAAACTGCTTTYAGTACTCCTTATAATCMTTAWGMAYSKT
>BCKW01000007.1:205885-280702 GCA_001600755.1 Ogataea methanolica
AMSRTKCWTAAKGATTATAAGGAGTACTRAAAGCAGTTTTAGCAACGTCCTTTTCATCCATTCTTGGAAATAACCGGACATCAGATCTAACTTACTGAACACCTTAGCATCACCAATAGAGTCCAAAATATCATCAATTAAAGGTAATGGGAATCTATTCAACATGGATATGAATGAATCATGTACTTTTTGTGCTCCATTACTGGATGTCTCTAAGAACAACAAGCCGGTTCCGAAAGAACTCAATAATTTCATAAAGCATTTTAAGTTTCAAGATGGTCTAATATACTATAATACTTTTCAACATGGTCCGTTTACCAGAGTGTTAGTTCCATCGGATAAATCGCTTCGTGAAAAGTTGTTATCAATTGCTCATGATGGTGTTACTGCAGGTCATTTTGCTGCTTTAAGAACTTACGAATTGGCGGCTAGACTTTGGTATTGGCCTAAGCTAATGAGGTCAGTGAAAAATTTTGTTAATACTTGTTTGGCTTGTCAGAAGTCTAAAGCTAGTAACCAGTTGGTTCAAGGGTTATTCACTCCGATCACTATTCCTGAAGGTCGTTGGTCTTCCATAACGATGGATATTGTTACTGGAATACCACCAACAACAGATGGTCATGATATGATTTTAGTTATTGTTGATAAATTCACAAAGAGGGCCATGTTTATCCCAACCCTCAAAGCACTCAGTGGTGAAGGTTGTGCTAAGTTGTTTATTAAGCATTATTTTAGAGTTCATGATGTTCCTACTACTATTATTACGGATAAGGATATTCGGTTTATGGGCGCCTTTTGGCAAACGTTCCACAAGATGATCGGTACTTCATTACTGTTTTCGACTACTAATCACCCCCAAACCGATGGCCAGAGTGAGCGTATGATCCGAGTAATTAATCAATTACCCAGAACTTACTGCCAAAATAAGTTGAATAGTTGGGATCAATATTTTCCTATGGTTGAGTTTGCTTATAATTCTACTTATCAGAGTTCTATTAAAGCGGTTCCGTTTGAGTTGGATTTAGGTTACATTCCAACATCTCCTTCGTATGTCACTCCTTGGGTTGGTCCTAGATATTCCCCATCTGCTGAAGAGTTAATGAAAACTTTGAAAACCACTCAGTTGCAGGTTCAAGATCAATTGGTGTTGTCACAACATTCTCAAGAGAAGCATTAAAATCGTCATCATCGTTCTCATGTCTATAAAGTTGGTGATTGGATCTTATTGAATAAAGATGCTTTAACAGTTTCCAAAACTTATACTAAGATCCAACCTTCGTTTTTCGGTCCTTATAAATTGGTGAAACAACTTGGTGATAATGCATTTGAAGTTGATCTTCCAGTCACTTCTAAAAAGGATAGCACCATCAATGTTAAGTGGCTTGAACCTTTTAATGAACGTTCTTCGATATATCCTAAATAACCACCAAGAACCAGTTTGGAAGCTAGAGCTAGCATCAATGAAGTGACTACTATTGAAGGTTTTGATTACGCTAAGAAAATTGTTACCGTTAGTTGGCAAGATTGCCATCCTGGTCACACATCTGAAGTTGAATATTCCTTGTTTGATTTAGCGGATAGAAGTCTTAAGGATACATTACTTCGTAATGCCCAGGTTTTTACATCTGTTGCTATTCATGACTCGAGTGTTGATGTTGTCGCTGAAGAAACTCGCGGACGAGTTCCTTTAGAGAGGGGATAATGTAAGGTATTGGACTCGAGCTGCTAAAAATAGTAACTTGATTTTAATCCCTCTTTTGTTTTTTTCGAAAATTCTCTTTCGGGATTTTTCTATTGTTTTTATTGTTTTATAATTAGTTGTTAGTGATTGAAGTGCAGTTTGTCTTCAATCGTATTTATTATATATAGTCTGAGCTTTTCCCTTGGAAAGAGAGTTAAATCTTTTGAAAAGAGAAAAGGGAACAATAATAAAATAAACAATTAACACGACTAAATCGAATAGTACCCAATTCATTACACTCAATGTAAGGAATCCTTTCCTTATTGATTAGCTTTTCTGATCCCTTAATTTGTTGTTATCTCGCGAGTCCGCGATAGGTTACTATACCTTCCCAGAATTTACTGTTATTTCCTTTTGAGTTTAGTTTGCTTTACTTTTGTGAGTTGCTTTCAATAAGCAACCATTATCTTTGCTATTTGGAATTCCCTTTGTTATAAATAATTATGTATTTTTCTATTCTTGTTTGGTTTTCCTTCCTGTCGATTAGATAGAAGGATCATAAAATAAGATATCCTTTTTGATCACATAATCTTTTAATCAGTTTGAAATAACTATCGAACCTTCACATTTAACAAATTGGGCCAATGGTCTAGTGGTATGATTCCTGCTTTGGGTGCAGGAGGCCCTGGGTTCAATTCCCAGTTGGCCCCAATTTTTTCTTCTCTAAGAATTTGATTGAAATTTCAAGCCAATAGGTCTAGTTTGCAAAGTAGAAGAACTATCTTGGCTGTATTTTATATATATGATAAACTGTGCTATTGATATAGCCGCTATATCTAGATATTTACCCCTGCGAAAAAGTACTGTGTTAGAGAAAAAGGCAAGGGAATGCGGTGGCTACCATTATGAGAAATATATCATGTTAATGAAGCCCCTTCAAACACTCCGTAGCCAGGATTTAATAAATGATAACTACTCCTTAATCAAAAATCTTTCGCTACCAAAATGTTTCCAGTCTTGTGCTTTTCTAGTTACAGGACTAATTTTCTTGTGCTTTTCTTTGCCAGACAAGAGGACAAGCTAACTCAGCTCAGTGGTAAGGCGGTTCAAATGATTCACAATTTTCAGAATCAGAATTTGCTTTTGTTCTTTATATTGAAGACGCAAAATTCTGTTATTAGTATTCGATTCCAATAGATCAAGTTTTTGAACCAGCATTTAATCGTTGGCAATTTCACCGAAAGGTAGATTCTACTACTTTTCTATAGTTCTTCTATTATTTTTATTTCTTGTTTCTTGTTTCTTTTCCGTTTGCCGCTATTTGAGGTCAGAATTTACAATCAAATTACATTTAAACTGAAATTGCAAATATGGTTTCCCGTTTCCAATTGCTAACAGCATAGCTTATCTATTGAAAGCTGCAGATGTTGCAGACTTTCTTATTCTTTCTTTTTTGAACCACAGATATCCAGATTTGCATAACTGATTTTCCATAAGTAATCAGGTCCCCAGGTTAGATAGATTTCAGCGTGCACATAGGTCACAGACCGTGTAGGGATCTACATCGCTTTTTACATTTTCACTTTTCCATTTTACTATTGATGGCTAAATAGAGTTGGTATTTCTCGAGCTCCCAACCACGAGCCTTCAAGAAACTTTACTTTGAGCCTAATTTTAGAGTTTAGAGTTTTTAGTCGATAAGTCAGTCTGGCATTGTAAAGTATCAAGTTCCACCTTAAGAAGAATATTAAATAAACGACAAACTGAGCAGTGTGCCCGACTCAGCTCAGTACACCTAGTGTGAAGGACGGATAGTTATTTCAAACCGTTTGAAAGATTCTAATATCAGGATTGGTATTTTATTTGATAATTTTTCTATCCAATCGATAGGAAGGAAAACTAAGAAAGGATAGAAAAACACACGGAAATTTATAATAAAGAACATAACCTTGAAGAAGTTGCCAATAAACTAAGGAAATTCTGAAAATAAACTACTAGGAATTCCAAACAGCAAACAGTTGTTGCTAATTGAAGTCAAAGGAAAGCAAAGTAAAGTCAGAAGGGAAAAGCACTAAATAAGATCCCTTGGCCCAGTTGGTTAAGGCGTGGTGCTAATAACGCCAAGATCGGCGGTTCGATCCCGCCAGGGATCATATTKTTTTGCCTTTATTTTTTTGGAACCCTTCAGAAGACGCTCCTGATTCTGGATGATGCCAACATATTCTTATAGCCTGTTCTAGTCCCTCTTCAACTTTCAGCACCTTTTATTTTTGATATCAAACCAAAGAGGATTGTGAAGATGAATTAGCTCAATTTTTTAATACACACTAAATTGTTCTCCCGGAATGAGGAGAACGAAATACTGAATTATCCAGATAATGCTACCATTATTTAAGGTTGAATTATCTACAGCATTTCAACAATATCCCAACCCCAATGGGAACGGAAGCTACCCAAAAAACAACAGGCAAGCATAAAGCTTTAATTCAAGTGACGAACTTCTTTTCGGAGGGCAAAGTGCGGCTCTTCAAGGTGTCTACTCTGCTCTTTAGCCACATTCAACTTGAAAGCAACGAATGAATCGTCAATTCGTTCTGATTTTCTGAAATCGAAAGTTGAAGAACATCTTTTACTCAAAGAAGATACAATTGAGCGGGCAGCTATATAGACGTTGTATTTCTCTGCCAACTCTCCAACTCTCCAACTCTCCAACTCTCCAACTCTATCGACGATATTTTAAATACTTTCATCTCTTGAAGCTTCACTAACAGCTTTGGGTAATGGTATGGTTAACAAAGGTCTTGAGGGGAAAAGCATTAGCCCAAGCTAATATATAAGTCTAACGAAATTAGGCAATTATTACAACAGAGAAAAGAGTCAGTAGCTATAGCAATTCGGGAATTCTATTTCCTCAAACTGAATAACACTACACAAGCTACCGAGAAAGGAAAAAGTGGTAGTCTCTTTAACGTTTGACAGTAAACTACACTCGTTCCGTGGTTTACCATAGCACCCACTGTTTGCGTTAAGCTTCAGCTTCAGATTCATGGTCATACTCAGATGCAGATCAGCAAATCGAAAGCTGCAAGATTATTAATCAGAGTCTTTTGGGATTAGATATAGATGTATAATTATATGGAGTTGCAAATAGCCAAAAGAAAATACCGAGTATTCACAAATAGATTTGACATAAAACTTTAAAGACTACCGGTGACAGGTTTAGGAACATAAGCGTCTTCAAGATACTTGATATCTTCCTTATCCAACTTCAACTTGAAAGCAATCAATGAATCGTCAATTCTTTCTGGTTTACTGAAGCCAACAATCGGAGAACAATCCTTACTCAAAACATAAGCAGTTGATATGGCAGCCATTGAAACATTATACTTCAGGGATAATTCTTCAACCCTATTAATGATGGATTTATCAGCTTCTGAAAGCTTATCTAACCCAAGACGAGCCATTGTTGTATCACTACTGATTCTTGACGTCTCACCAATTGCCTTTGATAGCGGTCTAGTTAAAAATCCTCTTGCATTTGGTGACCATGGAATTAAACCGACACCGGTTTCTTTACAGTATGCAATCATTTCTCTTTCCTCTTCACGGTACAATAAGTTGTAGTAGTTTTGCATAGAAACGAACTTAGTCCAGCCATTCTTCTCGGCAACATTTTGCATCATAACAAATTGGTATGTCTTCATACTGGAAGCACCTAAGTATCTAACTTTACCAGCCTTGACACAGTCATGTAGAGCTTCCATTGTTTCAGCAATTGGGGTGTTGGCATCAAATCTGTGAATTTGGTAGAGGTCGATATAGGTACCCAATCTCTCAACAGAAGCATCAATTGCATCCATAATATGCTTTCTACTTAGACCATGATTATTAACGTACTCATGACCTGAGAATTTGCTTATCGTTCCGAAAGAAAATCCTTCAGATTCAGCGTCAACTGGGAAAAAAACTTTGCTCAAGATAACAACCTTTTCTCTCTTGATGTTGTATTTGGCCAAGAATTTCTTCAATATGACTTCGGAATAACCATTTGAGTAGACATCAGCTGTATCAAAGGTTCTAATACCAGAATCATAAGCTTTCTTCAAGATTGAAAAGGCTAATTCTTCATCTTCGATAACCCAATCGGCCCAACTCTTCTTGCCGAATGACATGCATCCAAGAATTATCTTGGAAATTTTCAAGCCCGATGAGCCTAAATTGGTATAAAAGTCTTGTGAAACGGTATCCCAGTTCGACATAGTGTATTGTATTTAACTTAATATGCTGTTTCGGATTTTGCTATACTGCAATTGGAAAGATATAATAAGATGGAATATAGATGAGTATGCATACCTATAAATCAATATAAGGGAATACGCCAAGGTATTTATATCGCAAATATACGCAGAAGGCGCAGATAATCCAGGGTGTTCACGCGGGTGTCCAAGCCCTTCTGAACAAAGATATGCCCAGTACAGTACAGCCACGATCCCATTGTGCGCTCCGCTCCGACTTGAGACGGATACCAGACATTTTACTACAACTATTCCAGAATAAGAACTTCTCGAGGCAATGTATGGATGTACAAACGTATGTAAGCATGTATAAATATGTTTATTAGCGCTACTATTAATATGTAAAATAAATATAAGAATAAAATAAATAAATGAGTTATTAAACGAATAAATAGAAGAAAGAAGGAGAAATAAGGTTTATAAGAAAGAGATTAATTCCAAATCTAATTCTTGAAGATTAAAGAATAAAAACGATAAAAACAAAAACGTAAAATATTAAGGAAACGATGAAGACCGGCAATAAGCTAATTATGACATAATATAGAATAACAATGCCACACATAATTAAACGTCAAACGTCATTGCGAAGTCGTCAATGGTATCCAAGAATTGTTCCCATCCATTATCACCTAAAATATCTAAAATAGTGGTATGGACTTGAGCCGACGAAGCTCCTGATATAGGGGTAGTTGCTGCCGCAGTTCCACCGTGCGTGGAATTATTGGAACCAGTCCATGCATTTTGAGCCTGCCCTTGAACGAACTCCTGCTGTTGAGGCAAGTGTCCTCCTCTTTGAAAGTATTCAGAATATTGCTGTTGGAGTAATTGATATTGGCGCTGTTGTATTTGAAGTTGCAATTGAGGGTCTTGATTTGGAAACGAAAATGGAGCAGAAATTTGAGCTTGATTGAAGTTAATAGCGCTGCCTTTGCCAATAAGGTTATTGAACTTCATGGCCACTTGTTCTTGCATTTGTAATTGCTGGTCTTCATTGAATTTTTGTAATGATTGGTACGTGACACTTGGAGATGAATCATTGGATGACGAAGCTTCAATATCACTGGCCGATTCCTTATTTGACGACTGAGGGTGTGATAATGGCTGGGGTTGCATATTTCGACTTGTAGTGTGAGATAAAGTGGGTCTCTGCATAGCAACGGAAAAATTTGGGTCCAATGGTAAACGTCTTTCTAATGAGGAGTGATTGGCTTTCTGACTTTGGTGAAGCGGTTGCAGCCTTCTTGGAGTCGCAGAGAATTGCTTTTGGAAATCCTTGATTCTGGAATTTGACTTCACTACGGATGATTCTGATCTGGATTGAACCATAGTAGTGGATGGGGAGGAGTAGGAAACATCAGGTTTCCCTTTAGTCTCTTTCTTTTCACCAGCAGTAGTAACGATATCAACAGAAGCAGTTCCAACAACAGCAGAATCAGTCGTTTCGGTGGGTTCATTAGTAGCTTTGTTTAAAAACACTTCAGCACCTCTAAACCCTTCGACACCGGATGGGAAAGGCAGTGGTTCTTTTTTAATTTTGGGTGCTCGTCTACGTCTAACTTTAGCTCTAGAATCAGGGTGGCTTCTTCTGGTAAACTCTCTCAAAGCGTTAATACTGTTATCCTTATCACCACCAAGCATAAAATCAATCAATTTTTGTAAGACATAAATGGCTCTCAAGGCTGGTCTCATCACCTGTTTATAAGAGCCCAAAACAGGGATGAGTTTCTTGACTAAGATAATAGTCTCCTTTTGATGTCTAAGGATTTGCTTATTTAGCATACAATCCACCAATAAAAACACAGCTGCAGAAAGAACACACTCAGGAACAAACCATGGTTTTCTGAATAAATTTGGAGTTTCTGGGGATGCATACTTCAAAATCAAACCTTTAGCACAGTTGTAACAAGTCTGATAACATTGTTGAGTCCATTCTTCATACATCATAAACGTTGACATCTTGCTGTTAACATCCAGGCGTTCATGTAAAATCGTAAAATCAATTGAAAATTTGGTGAGTTCGATTGTTGTAGAGAACGTTTCATCACGATTTAACTTATCGTTGTCCATATACATTTCAAAATCTTTCTTGGTTTCAACCTCCAAAATTCTTAGTTCCAAGTCAGCGCTTTTCAAAGATTCTAAAGTTAGTTCATTTTTCAATACTTCATCTTCGAAATAGTAATTTTTCTTAATTGTTGAAATTTTTGTTAGGAACAATTGATAATAATTTTCCCAGTTGATAACTTGCTTTTCAATCACCCATTTATTTGGCAGTGGGGTAGAAAAACTTGATTTTGCAATTAATGAGTATCTGAATAAACTCTCATACCAATCAACGTTGACTAAACCCCACCAACATTTCATTTTCAATTGAGTCTCTTTCCTTTTCAAATCCGATGTTGCAGCATTTATCTTATCAAGATGCAATTTACGTGCGTTGTAGCACATGATACCTAATAGACAATTCTGCAAATTGATACCACCCAAACCGTGGGCACAATGCTTAATTAACAAGAAAGCCTGAATTGAAGACATGTTTGGGTATGTCATAAACCTACCTCTGTAAAGACTTTCTAACGCACAAGCAAAAAACACTCTTGGAAAGAAATCCCACTCTTCGTCTGAGAAGTTCAAATCTTCTTGTAATGTATCATCTGAATAGTACATACCAAGGCATAATAGAGCATAGTATTGAGACAACAGTAAATATTTTTGATTTGGCTTAGAATAAAAAGGCGAAATGTGCTTCTCGGGGTCAATTTCGTTATACCAATAGTCTTCATATTGTTTGATAAAACCCTCTTTATCGATAATATTATGCATGAAATTCACTTGGAAAGCTCTTTTTAAGATAAAGTCAGAGTCCTTCTTACTAATTCTTTGAATAAGTTTTAATTGATAGTTCCAAATGTCATACTGATCTTCATCTTTCTCAATGCCTTGGATCAGCGTTTTAGAATTCATCCTTGACCATTCTTCGGTGTTCCCGTTACAGTTCTTATCATCATCATCTTCGATTAAGCCACCGGCTAGACCTTTGTTAAGTAAACTTATAATAATTGAATAGCTATCCCACTTTTTGGACTTTATAAGATCGTCTTGTCTTGGAATTTGACTTGTAGTATATCTTCTTTTTTTCTTTAGAGAATTATTATTTGAGTTCATATTTGAATTTAGGGGTCTAACATTAGAGTCTGATTTATTCGTAGATTTAGGAAGTTGGCTTAATCTTCTACTCTTGTTCGGTTTATTCAGATTGCCGTCGCCGTTATTGGTATCATTATTTTCATTATCGTTTGATTGAATGTCCCCACTATTGTTATTGCCGCCGTCATATTCATCCCGGTCTTGAACACCGCTGTCATCGCTGTTGTCATCATTGCTGTATTCTTCTTCATCACCGTCTTCATTTGATTCTCCATCACTTATTAGAACATGATTATTTCTACTTTCTTTTTTAACTTTTTTCAGAATCATAACAGTTTCTTCAAGTTCTTTGATCTTTCTTTTCAAAACTTCATTTTCTTGAGAAAACTTTAATTCGATTTCATCACCTGTATTGACCAATAAACCGTCAACAATTATTGGTTCTCTACTGCACAAATGAGCTCTATTTCTGGCAATACATCTATCACAAGGAATTTCAAAGTTACATTTCACTTTTCTTTTCTTACAACTATAGCAAGACTTGGATATTCTGTTTGTACGTCTAACTTTTGAAGTATCGACCTTGCTTTGGTTTGCAGACAAATTTGACTTCGCATAAGCATCGTTCGAACTTGACGCTTTGCCGTCCTGTTTACTATCAATGTCAACAGGTAAATCTGTACTTCTATAGATCGAAGTATTTGTAATTGTGACTGCATTTGGGGTAACTGGATCAGGGGTTAGAGCGGATGATGATTTGGAGCTGATAATAGGCTTGACCACATCTGAATTATGTTTATCGGCTAGGTTTTGCATCTATAATAGGGAAATATATAAGGTGTAACTGTACTGCTGCTTCTGCTGCTTCTTAGCTGAAAAATGGAAACTGGTCTTCAACTAAAGACGGGGGGAGTGGTAGATTTGAGTGCTGAAACTGGCGAGAGCTGTAGTGTGTAGGCGAGAAGAAATGGAGCCGAATACAGCCTATTCCTCAAACACCAAAGGTTCAATTCAAAGATTTGAATAAATGGATAAATATTTCAGTTGAACTCAAAGACAAGCATAAATTTTAAAGTTTATATTAAATTCGTTTTCAACTAGTTTTGATAAATTAATTCGTTTCGGCCATGATTTGTTGTTGATAAGGCCTCCTGTATAGGTTGTTCATAATAAAAATATACTTCCACACAGGTCTTACTATCGCCATTAGGCGGTAGTGTTCTAATTAATGAAGTTCACCGTTGTTTTTCCTAGATTGGGTTTAAAGATGCGGTCTGCCTTAACTTCAGCCTGCCAGGTGGGGATAGGTAACAGGAAATGGAAATAGGTGCCTCTACAGCAGAGATCTCGGACCGCCTCCGCAGTCGTAAACCGCTGATGGGTGATCTGAGATCAAATCCATAGGCAAGGGAAGGTATTAAAACTCAGTATAGCTACTCTGGCCGAGTTCTATACAATGGTAGAAAGTTCCGTCCAGCACACCTGCGGAGGGGAGCGGTCTTGGACTAGTTAAAGGTCGTTTAACTTCTTACAAAAAGACTGAACCTAATGATACCAAAGCGAATGATCCACAGCCAGCTAAATCTATCAAAACGGAGGTGAGTTAAGTATTATAGCTACTAACGTATTAAGGGATGGAAAGAAGCTAGAATTATACTCGAAATCTGGGGTTATGATGAATGACGGCATAGACCCTCAATAGACCATTCTAGATAAAATATACAACTTCTTATCTATACTTTGAGTAACTACCACCAAATTATACTAGCCCTTCATGGATGAAAAATCCGAAGTGATCATTTGTGGAGGAATATTCTTGTCTCTCCGGCCTACATTTATGGTTTGAGTCGTTGATCGGCTTTTCTACGGAGTTCGTTCGATAATAATTTAGAATATGAACGGAATCGAGCTGTGAGTCAGATGCAATATATTAGAATACATGATGATCCACAGCTTAACACCTATGTATACCCCTTGCTTAATAACTCAAGCACTTTCATAAATTTAATTCTAAGCACAGCTCCCTATCTTTTCCTCTGAATGTGAGTACGTATAGCCAATGCACTTTTTTCAAAACATAACTTCGATGATAAATCGGAGATATCCAATATATTTTATTCTCAACTCAATATCGAATAACGGAGTTCTAAACTTTATATCAGTAAACCGTAAATACAATTGATTAATAGCTTCCTCGAGAGATAGCCAGAAGCTTTTACCTTTGATGGACAGGTAGAAGCCTCAAAGCCATTTAAGGTCTCATCGCAAAAGTTTCAGCTAACAGTCGATCGACCTCAACTCGCCGGAAGTTCGGCATTGGTTCACTTTACAGTCACATCATTTAAGCTTATCTCAAGTTGCCAATAAGTTTTCAGCTCTAAAAAAAGGCATTCCAAACTGATTAATATGAGACCGGATAGTTCCTCTATAGTCAAAGAAGGCCTATAGAAAGAAGCTAGGAAATTATTAATGGAAATTTGAATTGAGGCCAACTGCTTGGTTGGGTTTGAAAGACAGTTGCACCTGCCAATTGTATCGGGCTCCAAGAAGTTGTTTCCGAATAAGTATATCAGTTGCTGTCTGAGATCTCAAAGCATACAAATTAGACTATTTGACTAGTTTATGGAGTTTTTAGATTCTTTAACTGTCATCAGGTGACCATTTTCTGAAAGTTTGGATGTGCTAGGAAAAATCAGCAGATAACTTGATTACACGAGTCATCCATCTTCTGCATCAGGGCTGTCAACCTACTTCTCCACAAAAATCAATTATTTTGCACAGCCTGAATCAACACCCCCATTTATCAATAGTCAACTAAACTCGTATTGATCTTGTAATGAACTTTGTTCTAAAGAAGTGGTTCATAAAGAGCTTTCAACCAAATCCAACTCAAAAAGACTTACCGTAGTTCCACGTGTCCACGCACTATGATATGATAACGCTAGTTAACGGGTGGGCAACTAATAGTGGTAACTAGTCTACCTATGGGCAGGGAGGGGAAGAGTGATATATTACGACCTACAAATGAAACAAAGATATTGACTCTAAGTAATTTTGAACTGATATCCACGATGATGCAACGACATTAGGAGGTTTCAGTACATCCATAAAGGATCATGAATGCAACCTCCATTTCTCCTGACAATCCAACCCGATTGATGGTACCTCCAAATGGTTCTCCGCGCCTTTTAGATCACTCAGATACAGTCTCAGTGATTATCAGGTTGAAAGAGTTGACCCCCAAATTTGAACTATACTGTCTCTATATAACATAACTGTGCAAAGTGTACACCTAATTATACCCCAGGCCACAGAGTACTTGCTCACTTTCTGACCATCACACTCTCACATTCTTGCAACTTCCGTTGAGCCTTGACCTCCATTTAAACCCCCTCCCAACTCTCCCGCACACCCTTTGCCAACAATGGAGCATACACAATACCCCCTCTTTTTTTTTATGTAATACGAATGCGGAATCTCCATCTATGATCAACCCCTTACCCAAAATCTACTCGTTCTTGTTCAACGAATTGACAGAACAGTTACACAATTGTGAAGAGATTCTCCAACATGCACATATATCTACCATTTCTCCGTTGAAACATAATCATCGCTATTTATTATACTGTTTCGAAAAAGCAAGTCCATAATGAGGGGTCAACTGTTTTTGGCGCCACAAATCAGGGGGTGTTCTCTGCCTAGAAACCTAATAATTATATAGAGAACAATTGTTTCAATGTGAGGTTGAGTGGGCAATTGAACTTAAAACTGGAACAGAATGATGTTGATTTCGGGGTTAGACGTGAGTAGCTTCAATTGAGGGGTGAACTTGGGGCGTATATCTCTGCTTTTTCATCGGAGTGCTAATTTCTAAACTCCATGAGCATTCGTCTAATGAGTGAGTTTGTTTGATTGTACGTATGCTATAATTTGATTTCGGATTTTAAATTCAATTTCAAGAGTATATCCTTCAATGGCCATCTTGAACAGAAGAATGTCAATATTAAGGACATAGCCTCCGACTCTTAGTCCGGATATCCTGGCTGTATCACTTCATCCGGCTGAAGAATAGATCACAGGTCTATCGGGCTCCACGGATTCTGAACTGCCCAGAGTTTCACTCCATACATTCCCCATGCCAGAGCTAGGTTCACCAAATTATACAATGATATCCTTCGTCTTATCCTTGATGATTTTCCAGTGGAAACAGCACATTCCCTACAGTTCTAATTTGCCGTTTGCAACCACCCAATCATGTCGTTACTCCGTTCAACACCAAAAACCAATTCGCCACGTATGTAGACCGCACCCCCAATTGCTCCGCAATCACAGTAATGATTTTGGGTCACAGCCCGTGGCTTGGGTCTTTCAACCCCCACTACTATTAATATCATAAACCCGGATTCCGTAGGCAGGTTGAGATGACCCAGATCAGGAAATATACAATTTTATATGCCACTGAGGGTAGAGTACCTCCGTGTGGCCACAAGCGCTATACAGGAGGAGAGGACCAAGCATGAACGTCAATTGACATCTTGTTTGGTCAATTTGAATACTGATTCATGTACCATAAAATTGACAGTATCTACTCCAATTATTCATCCAATCCACTACTCTGTCCAACAAATTCGCCTCGACTCAACTTTCTCCATGGAATTATATTCTTCTTGCATATACCCCACGCTATAGTCCGCACCCCGTCTTTCGTATTCCAATGTGATTGAACCTTCGAATCTTCTACTCATTTCAAACGACACATGACTGACATATCCTTATGCCATAAACGCAAGCCAGATCACAAAAAATAATATAAATATAGCTTGTTTTCCCCATCTTTTAGCTTCCTGTCAACTGTTTTAGAAATTCTTGAAGTCTTCATTCTCTATCTCTACTTATATATACTCAGCATCAATTGACTTGATCTTACATATATAATTTGAACTACTCGCAAAAAACAGACAAACTACGAGCTTTCACAATGGTTACTATTCCAAAGACTCAAAAAGCTATCGTTTTCGACACTCACGGTGGCCCATTGCAATATAAGGAAATCCCTGTCCCAACCCCAAAGCCAACTGAGATTTTAATTAACGTTAAGTACTCTGGTGTCTGTCACACTGATTTACATGCCTGGAAGGGTGACTGGCCATTAGCAGTCAAATTGCCATTAGTTGGTGGTCACGAAGGTGCTGGTGTTGTTGTTGCTAAGGGCTCTCAAGTTACCAACTTTGAAATTGGTGACCTTGCAGGTATTAAGTGGTTGAATGCTTCTTGCTTGTCTTGTGAATTCTGTCAACAAGGTGCTGAACCAAACTGTCCAGATGCTCTTTTATCCGGATACACCCACGATGGTTCTTTCCAGCAATATGCTACTGCTGATGCTGTCCAAGCTGCTAAGATTCCGAAAGGGACCGACTTGGCTGAAGTTGCCCCAATCTTGTGCGCTGGTGTTACCGTTTACAAGGCTTTGAAGACCGCTGACTTGAACCCAGGTCAATGGGTTGCTATCTCTGGTGCTGGTGGTGGATTAGGTTCTTTAGCAGTCCAATATGCCATAGCTATGGGTTTGAGAGTCTTGGGTATTGATGGTGGTGATGAAAAGGCCGCTTTATTCAAGAAGTTGGGTGGTGAGGTGTTCATTGACTTTACCAAGGAAAAGGATGTTGTTAGTGCCATCCAAAAAGCTACCAATGGTGGTCCACACGGTGTTATTAACGTTTCTGTCTCCCCTGCTGCCATTTCTCAATCCTGTAAGTATGTCAGAACTTTAGGTAAGGTTGTCTTGGTTGGTTTGCCAGCTGACGCTGTTTGTGAATCAGCTGTCTTTGACCACGTTGTCAAGTCCATTGAAATCAAAGGTTCTTATGTTGGTAACAGACAAGATACCGCTGAAGCTATTGACTTCTTCTCCAGAGGTTTAGTTAAGTCACCAATCAAGGTTGTCGGTTTAACTGAGTTACCAAAAGTCTTCGAATTAATGGAAGCTGGTAAGGTTACCGGTAGATACGTTTTAGATAATTACAAATAAGGATCTTGAAGCTAGTTCTTTCAATCCTTTCCTGTTACGTGAAATGTGTTTCTGATGCCTCCCTTTTTATTTCATTGTTTTTCTTTTCCATTACTCTTTTTATAAGTGTTTTTTAGTCGAAAATAAACAGTATATTTTTTTACTCCAAAAGAATCAAAATTGACACACCAATGCAATGAATACGAAACCGATCTTGCTATAACATCATACTTGTTAGCAGAGAATCTCTTGAACAGTAAAAGGGGCTGTTATTGGCCCTGCGCAGTGTAGTTGGAAAGTCAGTAACTGTACAAGCTTATATGTGAGTGTAGCATCAATATTCATGCCGTGACTTTACACATTGAGGGGAATAGACATTGAAGTGCTTTTCGGCTTGCAAGACTCATATTCACCTTTGAACAAGCCTTCTACAAAATTATATGAACCTTTGTCAATCCTTTCAAAAATGGAGCACATATATTATGAGCACCTTCAAAGTGGGCTAGATATGAATCTCATTTGTTGTTATCCATAGACATGCATATGTATTCATTTTGGTATATTGTACTATTGTTTGGTTGAGTGCAGTGAGTATTAATTCAATTCAACAAACTAACTAACCACGTATGTCCATTAATTTATTTATTCTGTTTCTATTCCTTGCAAGCCTGCCACTTTCTCTAACAACTGATTGATTTTCAAGTATAGTTTCAAGTTCTTTTCGTTGTTATCATTACCAGAATCATCATCATCGCCCGTTCCAATCACAGGAACTTGTCCTAATATCCACGACTCTTTCAAAGATCTGGTAATAGTTAACAATTCTTCAGCCAGCCTTATTATGGTCAAAGTGTTGGATTCTATTTGTAAAGATTCAATAGCTAGTGTTTCTTGGGATTTATCCAAAACTGTGGAAAGTTCAATGATGTCATGAAACTTCTGGAGCATCAAAGCAACTGTCCCATCAACTTTCGTTGTCAAAGAGGATAGCCTTTTCTGCATCGGTAATCCGTGTATGCTAGTTCTACGATATACTGTAGAAAGTGGCTTTTACCGATTGATGTTAATATATTAGTACATCTCAGCACAAATACATGTATTAAAACTCCAACTGTGTTCTATTCAATATGTACTTCTCTTACTTACTATTACTAAATTGATACGCGTCGATTTTCAAAGTCGATCAATGCATTTTCATTTAGAAGGCACGTGATTTGTCTAGGGCCTCAATTTATAAAGTTCAGCGGCTGCTAAAGGGTTTCTCTTCCTTAGATTCACCTACCTCCCTCTCATCTTGAGTACTCTTGTCCTTCTCTACTCTATAATGCGGATGGATACCATACTAACTAGCGTATAGTTGACTAATACTATAACAAGAGCTACACCCAAATAAAGGTCACACTTATCGATAAAAAAATTTCAATGCCGGAACCGTTGGACCTAACAAGAGATATTCCTCAATGGGATTATGGAACTTTATCAGCAGGCATCAAAACATGCCCACCAAGTGCCAATTCATCTTCTGGATTAATGCTTAAAGGTATTTAAAACCTCATTATTTGTTTTCTTCCCGTTACATTCGTTTTGACCTCCAAATCCAACAATCTACTGACAATTCGATTTTCTTTCAAAAAAATACTTAACCTAATTTAGAGCATGGAATAATGGCCGTTGTCCAGCCTGAGGTTCTTCAAAACTACTTGTTCCCAATTAGTGAAATATTGACCAACAAAGTTTTGGATTATAGAAACTCAATTAACCAATTGATGGCATCTAATACCAATAATAAGGAAGAGCTTAATGTTATTGATTATCAAGTTAAAGACGTTTCACAAAGTGGTAAAAATGATAAGAAACCTGACGTTGAGATTGACACCTGCAATGTTTACACAACTTCACAGTCTGAAATCGACATTTCCTCAATCTCAATGGCTAAACATCATAAGTTACTTATCATCACCGGTCCAACAACGATTGATAACCCTCAACAGTCTACGTACTGTGCACAATGGATTTCTCAAATATCGGGCAAGAGAAAGTATAAAACAGCCGTTCCAAGAGATGCCGAATCGACCAAAGTCGATATAATTGATGAGAATGAGATATACAAGATTTTCAACAACAATCAACAGTTCTGCTACAACGATAAAGGAGTTAAAATAGAACC
The DNA here is from genome assembly GCA_001600755.1 of Ogataea methanolica. Classification (NCBI taxonomy): domain Eukaryota; kingdom Fungi; phylum Ascomycota; class Pichiomycetes; order Pichiales; family Pichiaceae; genus Ogataea; species Ogataea methanolica. The sequence goes on from BCKW01000007.1 coordinate 223,183, forward strand.
AACAAAATCAATTTTACTGGCAATGAGAGCAAATGCCACCAATTACGATGATTCATTGCTACCTACATTATCCACAAAAGAAGTTAGCCTTGGATTACCATTGTTTAGAACTTTGCTACATGTTTTAGCTCAATACTGCCCTTTAACAGTTAGTTTATCAAACACCATTTCACCGCAGTATTTTTCGGATTTATGCTGTTTGGGATTAGTTGAGTCTTCATTCTTGGAAAGCCAATTACATAGGGAGTTAGTTTCTGGTGTTTCTTACCCATGTGGTTTTCAGACTAATGATTTTGATGGTTATAAGTTGTTGAAAGCGAATGAAGCGATGTTTGCGTCTAGTTTCCCTCACTGTTTTTTATCAATTACTAAAAATGGGTCTGTTGCACATGTTGAAACCACTGGTAATTCTGATACTTTTGCGGTGTTATCTATTGACAAAATGGTGGATGATTTTGTAAATTGGTTGAAATTGTATTCGGTTGAGGTTGAGGCCAGACCTGATAATTTAATTTTAGAATCATTCAATGGTTGGTTTATGAAACATTACTACGATTTAAAAACAAATATTAAAAACGTTAATGGTGAAAGCAACAGATTGACCATTGTTATTGATATTGGATTAGTTACAGCTAAAAATTACATGTTGATTCATGAACTCGTGTCACAAGTAATCAATGATGATTCCATTTACAAAAATTTATTAGGATTCATGGTTGACTCTGGAAATTATTACTTGCCTGTTGGAACCGAAGTTAATGAAATTAATCCATTAAACTACCAGTCGCCAGATGCTTTCCAATTTCTAAATTTGAAGAAAAAATTAATGTCAATGACAGGTAACAACAGGACTGGTTCACAAACAAGCTTTGAACATTTTATACTTGCTAACCGTATAATCGAATCCATCAGTGAATACAATGAAATGAGAAGATTAGGGTTAAAATATTGAGTAGTTCGGCCTTTTTTTTTCACACATTTATTTTTGTTTATACACACACTCTCTATACACTTTTTTTAGAAGTCTAAGATACACAATCTGAAATAGATGAGCATTGATTGATCCCTTTTCAAAAGCTTCTGGGAAGGGAATCGCTGCAAAAAGGCATGAAGCATTGATCCTTTGCAGGTAATCAGGTAAGTTTAATTTGAGCATTGTTTGGTATAATCATGAAACATGTAAAACGTCTATTGAGAATCGAGGACTAAGCCTATCGTTTTCAAAACATCTAATGAAATTTGTATAATATAAAGAATAGATAACATGACGAGAAATGAATCATCGGATGATCAAATTCCAAACAATACAGCAAAAATTCAAATCTCAATGGAGATTTTTAAAGCGGCTATTGTACAGTCAGTAGCTGCTTTTGTTATTTTTTGACATTTTTTGGGTAGATATAGTCCGAGAGAGTCATCTGTATCAAATATTAAGGGTTTTGTAGATTTTCAGGTCCATGACATAGTTAGTAGTAATATACATTCTTAGTGATTGGATGTTTATGGAAGAGGTAAGTTGCCGCCCTCCCCTGGTGAGATAGAAGTTAATCCGACCCTGCACGGATAAAGTCTGCTGTCGGGTACATTGTTTGTTTATATTCTTCCAGTCGGCGTCTATTTGTAGAAGATATATGTAACTGTCTACAGTGCGAGGACCTTGAAGGTTCAATAATCGTTCTATAGAATACATGATATACATCTGAATTGGGTCCTATGATGTTATAATAACAAAACATACAAACATGCAGTAATGAAACAACCAATGATCCAAATCAAAATACAAACTGATCGGAAATACAGAGATTAAAAGCCCTCTTCTCTTACTCCATATCACCCATTATTATAGTCTGTGAAGATTGGATAGTTAATCAAAGCAGTAAAAAAGGAATTAAGATCAATATTGATATTTTATTTGATAAGCTTTCCGTTTCATCAATAGGAAAGCATCTAAATAAGAATAACGAAATACACACATATTTACAGAAAATAAAGGAGCATCAACCAAGTTGTCAGCGAACTCGAGGAATTGCGGCTGATGTTTACAGGGATTTGAAAACGCAAACAGAAAGTATCTAATAGTGAGCAGTAATCCAGAAGGCAAGAGAAAAGTAAATCTAAAAAGGGGAAGAATAACTCAAAAGAGGAAATAAGAGTGAGGGGTGTTTCAATAAGGGAGAATAGCTTACTTGCCGGCACTCCTCCTTACACTGGAGTGAGTCAATTATTCGAATCCGTATATTAGAATATATTCAAACGGAACAAAGTAGCTATGCCTTCTATTTGTATGCACACGAGAACATGTATCAGTTTAATAGGGTAGATCCACACAAGTACAAGTAGGGATCATTTCCGAGGAGTCAAAGAAAGGAGACGTTTTGAAGACTAGAGACTATATACTTGGAGAGCGTGGTAGGACACAATATAGATACTTCCCTACATATAGCACTAGGATGGCCATTCAACTAATTAATTTAAAATGGGATCCGTATGAAATGGAAGGGCAGGTTAAAACAGGTCCATATTTAGCGCCATTAGGTTCGATCACGGGTTTTCGTACGAATGGACCACTTCAAAAAGTCAAGTGTAGTCTATTTAAAAGTTCTCGGAGATTTTTTTTATTGGAACTTTCTACTGGGAGTAAGTAGTCTATTATGGAGCAAATTCCGGGGAATTTGGTTGACAACTTTGAAACAGTCAGAAAAGGGGTTTATATAGAGGTAAATGATGACTTTTCAGTAAATCTAGATCGATGAGTGTATGTGTTCTTGTGGCTCATCAGACAGGATCTGCTTAGTTGCAGACTACTACTATCCAACTAATCAGACAGGGGATTGAGTAACTCTACAGCTGCTGGTAATTTAAGCGGTTGTATCTGCATTTGAAGCAGTAGTAAGAACCGATCTGTTTATGCGGTGATTGAGTTAAGACCTGCGTGGTGAGTGGCACCATCCGCCGGGCTGCTTTCTGACAGGATGAGCCTGCTGCGAATGGCTTCTCACTCACTCCGCTCCGATGCTGCCCGGAGTTTTTTACAAAGTCACTCTCATGAGTTTCTCAAGTTTTTCAAGTTCTTCGAGTTTAAAGTGAAGATCAGAAGAGGGGAGAGAAAAAGTGTTCGGTCGACAACGTTTACCGGACAGTTGACAAAATGACGGTAGTTACAACCACCTCTAGCAACCTTGAAGCGGTGCAAGGCACACAAGTGTGTCTTTTATCACTTACCCTTGCCATTTCATAGCCAACGCAATGACGGTAAAACAGCAACCAGAATCAGCAACCAGAATCAGCAACTCTCTGGTCCGCTCAAAGTCAGCTCAGGACTGTCGCTCTCAATATGAACTATTTTTTTTTGAATGTATGCTGATTTGATTGATACACATTTCAAACAAAATTATATATAATTCCGGCCAATTCCCCCTTTCTATTTTCTCTCTCTACACATTCACTTTATATAATTCGTTATTTCTTAAAATAGTTTCTCTATTTCTTCAGTTTTATCAATTCATTACAGTTCAATTGATTTTATAAATCTTATTTAGTTTTATACGCAAACTTACAAATCTACAATCGCAGAAAAATGACTTTTGACTTCCTAAAGAGAAAGACAGGTGTTATCGTCGGTGACGATGTCAAGAACTTATTCTTATACGCTCAAGAGAAGGGTTTTGCTATCCCAGCTATTAATGTTACCAGTTCATCAACTGTTGTTGCTGCTTTAGAAGCTGCTAGAGACAATGGTTCTCCAATCATTTTACAAACATCCAACGGTGGTGCTGCATACTTTGCTGGTAAAGGTGTCAACAATGCTGGTCAAAAGGCTGCCATTGCTGGTTCAGTCTCTGCTGCTCATTACATCAGATCCATTGCCCCAACTTACGAAATTCCTGTCATTTTACACACTGATCATTGTGCTGAAAAATTATTACCATGGTTTGATGGTATGTTAGAGGCCGATGAAGCCTACTTTGCTGAACACGGTGAGCCATTATTCTCTTCCCACATGTTGGACTTATCAGAAGAAAGTGACGATAAGAACATTGCTACCTGTGCTAAATATTTCGAAAGAATGTCAAAAATGAACCAATGGTTAGAAATGGAAATTGGTATCACTGGTGGTGAAGAAGATGGTGTCAACAACGAAAGTGCCGACAAAGAATTATTATACACCAAGCCGGAGACCGTCTTTGCTGTCCACTCTGCTTTAGCTCCAATCTCACCAAACTTCTCCATTGCCGCTGCTTTCGGTAACGTTCACGGTGTCTACAAGCCTGGTAACGTTGTTTTAAGACCAGCTATCTTAGGTGACCACCAAGCTTACGCAAAGAAGCAATTGGGCTCTAAATCTGACAAGCCATTATTCTTGGTCTTCCACGGTGGTTCCGGTTCTACTCAAGAAGAATTTGACACTGCTATTTCCTTCGGTGTTGTTAAGGTCAATTTAGATACCGACTGTCAATACGCCTACTTATCCGGTATCAGAGACTACATGATCAACAAGCAAGCGTATGTTTCCTCTATGGTTGGTAACCCAGATGGTGCTGACAAGCCAAACAAGAAGTACTTTGATCCAAGAGTCTGGGTTAGAGAAGGTGAAAAAACAATGTCTGCTAGAATTGCTGAAGCTTTGGCTATTTTCCACACTAAGGGCCAATTATAGGAGTATGGTTATACACCTATTCGTATACATATCAAGTTTATATCAAGTAGCTCGAGTCTAGTTGTTTGTACCTATTGTTATCAGTGAATAAATGTTTCAATCAATCCAAGTATGGATGTTCATATATACATATATATGTATATCATAACTGCTGTAGAAACGGCAAAATCCGAGACATCCAATGACGTAATCACTTTCTTCGCCTCTCGCCTCACTTGGACGTGCCCTCACCAACCTTCTCTGGCAGCACACGATCTTCTCCTTCTCTCCCTAAAAAAATCATCGTCGAAAAAAACGAAAAATTTCTGGAGAAAATTACTATAGATTTCAGCCTTTAACGTGTTAACTGGTCGAGCTCGATCGCAACTGTATTGTGGCAACTTTGAACTCTTTCAACATTCGACAAAGACCTCTCTTCTCTCCATTTATTTAGACAGAATATCTACTTCCCTAGCAGACTACATATAAGGTTCTAATTAAATTCATTTTCGCTTTACTTCTAGTTAAGATTTTTTTCCGAAGTAAAAGAAAAAAAACATATCGTTAAAACAGCAACACTTTGACCTCCAAAACGAAAAAGAACTATTGAAAACTTCATTTTTGCCAATTAGAATTAAAAATAGTGCAAGCCTTTACAACTTTAAATTCTATTCCAAATAAGTCAAGAGAACCTTTACTTTCATCCTTTTTTGATTCATCAATTATTACATCTATATAAACTACTGTTAATTAATTGATTTTTTTGTCTCCACACCAAAATTTTCATCCAAGATTCATATACAATTTTTTTACAATGTCTGAACCAGTGGAAACTTCAACAACTCCTCAACATTCTAATAAAAGAGGCCCAAACCCTAAATTTAGAAATAACTCTAAGAGATACAACACATCTTCGTCTTCTCCTTCCACATCAAATGGGATTTCATCTGAGCTGAAGTCAAAAATTCAAACTCTAACTGAATTCTTCCCAGAATGGAGTTTCCAAGATTTCTTAACAATTCAAGAAGAAATTGCCAATGTTGATATAACTGAGATCTCTGAAGGTATATTAACTGGTAAGATCCACAAATGGGATCAAGTTAGTAAGGAAAAGAAGAAGGCTGCTGCCGCCGCCGCTGCTGCTGCTGCTGCGTCTTCATCTGCAGAGTCAGAAACTTTAGTCCAAGACCAATCGCAGTCATCAGATCCAATTACACACACATCAAATGGCAAAAAGGATTACAGCAACAAGCCTCAACAAATTAGACACCCATCCTCTGTTACGGCCTCTGGAAGACATGCCCCAAGACAAACGACACAAAAACAAACGACACAAAGAGCTGGTAGAAGCTCACAACACCAAACCCAACAAGCACAACAATCTTCCTCCTCGCCATCTTCATCATCTACTGCTACATCTATACCCACCGGGGGTTCCTCATGGGCTAGTGCGTTGGCGAACAAGCCAGCTGTTAAGTCGACCAAAGAGGATACTCCAATAGAAGATGTCGTCGAAGAATCTATCCCGGAAGTTGAAGAACCTGTTCCAGTTGAAGAACCCGCCTCAGTTATACCAGTGTCTGCTACTCAGCCTGCTGTCGTGGAGGAAAAGGCTGTGGAAGAAAAGAAGGTTTTAACCCCAGCCGCTACTCCAAAGCCAATGAGTTGGGCTGCTGTTGTTAAGCCAAAGGTTGTTAAGAAAGTTGTTGCTCCAAAGAAGGAAGAATCTGCCCCAGTTGAAGAAGTCAAGGAAGAAGTTGTCGAGGAAGTGATCGAAGAAACCATTGAAGAGGTTGCTGAAGTAGAAGTTGTCGCTGCTCCAGTTGAACAGGCCGTGGAGGAAACTACAGCTTCAGCCAAGCCAGCTGTTATTTTACCATCTTCTGCTCAATTAGGCTCAGTCGACGGGATTTCATTCGGTTCAATGTCATTAAACGAGTCTGAAGATGCCACTGCTGCTACTCAAGCTGAAGAACCAGCATCCGCCCCAGTTACCGCCCCTGCCCAAGCCTCAGCTTCTACCCAAGCATCTGCTCCAGTTCAACAACAATCTCAGCAACAACAGCACCACAACAGCCACCACTATAACAATAACAGAAACTACAACAACAGAAACAACAACTACAACAATAACTATAACAACAACTACAGCAACTACAACCAACAATCACAACAACAGCAACAAAAATCCTACGACAACAACCATTATGGCGGTTTAAGTGACTTGAACTACAACTTCCAAAACCAGAGAAACACCACTCAATCTCCATATGATCAACAACAATACCAGCAATTGTACAACCAACAGCAGCAAGCTCAATTGTTACAACAACAGCAAGTTTCTGCTGCTGCTGCAGCCGCCGCCGCCGCTGGTCAAACTTTACCTGTTTCAGCTTCCAATGCTACTGAATTGAACTCTCAATCTCCAGTTGCTAACTCAACCTTGCCAACTTCTCAAGCGGGTACTGCTCCAGTTCAAGCTCCAGGTTTAAATGGCGTTAACCCAATGATGGGTGTTCCGGCTTCTTACTATCCATACTTCAACTACTACATGCCATTCTACTCCCAACCAAACCCAGCTGCTAACCAATACTACATGAACTTCCAAAACCCACAGCAACAAGTTGGCCAACTAACTCCACAATCCCAGCAACAACAGCCAACCGCTGCTGCTGGCCAATCTCAACAACAACAGCAACCACAGTCTGCTGGCCACGCCCAACAACAACCGCAATCGAACAGTTTTGGTAACGCTGCATTCCAAAACAAGATTTACAACCAATACCAATCCACCCAACAATCAGCTCCAAACACCACCACTGACTCTCAATCTACCCCTGCTTCAGAAGACCAATCATCATCAGTCAACCAACAAGTTCCACAGCAACAGGTTAACCCAGCTATGCTAATGCAACAACAATACTACGCTGCTGCCGTTGCTCAACAACAACACGGTTCTATTCCATCTGCTGTCTCTTCATCCACTGCCACTGGCGCTGGCCAACCCCAACAACAAGGTTCAACTACCCCAGGTTCAGGATTAGCCCAGTTGTCAGGCTCTAGTAACGGTAACCCTACAGCCGCTAATGCATACCCATACTACCAAACTCAACAATATCAATACCCAGGTATGAACGATTACAATAACGGTAACTCCAGAGGTTGGTTCTGAAGGAATGAATTGAGCTAATTTAGCGTTTTTCCTTCCTACCATTTGTTATTTTTTGTTGTTCTATTCGTTTTATATACTCACTTACACTCACCATTACTCACGTTGTACATATGATCAATGCTTTTGTTTTCATCCCTTGCTTTTGTGCTTTATTTTTATTGTTTTGTTGCTCATTGGTTGATACTGAAATTTCGCTTGTCCTGTTTAATCGATCTGTTGTATCTACTTGCTTGATGCTCTTGTTGTCTTTGATTTCGTTTGTGATTGGGCTATTGAAACTGATTGATTCAATTGGAATTGGTTAATAAATAAACTGAAGGGCAATTAATGGACGTGAAAGAAATGCATATATATAATGCCGAAGAGAAGATGTTTTTATTAAAGATTAATATAGTTATTAATGCGTGGTTTTGTTCTTGGGCTAAAGTTTCAAAAAGAAGAAAAAATGATATGCTTGTGCTTTTTATTTCCCACTTTTTGTGTCGTTTGTTTGAAGGGGATTAAATTCATGATGCTTTTCTTATCTTTTTATATTAACTATTCCTTGAATAATTACCATCATTCATTTACGTAGTTTTCCATACTAATTACTTCAAGATTTTATTTGAAGTTCGTTCTCTGCTGTGTTTGTTCTTTGATGTATTTCACTTAATTTTTCAAAGTATGCCGTTTCTGGATTTCCGGGAACTAGTAATGATAATAGCCATATTTTTTTTCTCTTATTGCTTTATTCTTCTTGCTTTTGCACCCTTTTTCCTGTCTAGTAATCTTTTGTTTCCCATTAGTCATTTTTTGTCGTATTTTACCTCTTTTTTCCTTTTTTGGCCTTTTCCCTTTCTGCGAACTTTCTAAGTTACTTCTTGCTACTTATTACTTTATTATTATTTTTGCTACTATTTCTTTCTCTTATTTTTATTTCTGATTTGTTAAGGATTTACTTGATCTTCATATAGATCTATATATATAAATTTGGATGAGCTCTTCTTCAAGAAAGTGCTACATAAAACAACTTTTAAGTTTATCATTTTGTTCAAAGGCTTTTGTTTTGTTCCAAGATATTACTTTATTGTAGAAATAGGGCTTATTTTCTGCCTTGATTCAAGTTTTATCTTAGTAACCCATGTGTTTAGCAACTTTTAACTCAACTAAGTGACTTACAATGATACACAGATACATGAGGACTGGGAAAAGTCAACAAAGAAATCGACGCATTTGACTTAACTACTTGCGTCGATTTCTTTGTCTTCTCGGTTGGGAAAAGGTGCTCACAAAATTGACTAGCTGTGCCTTGTTCTTAAGAGAGAGAGCAAAACTAGTTTCCCAATTGGGAAAGCTTCTGGGGGGTACGATGCGGTTGAGAGCTGAGGCGGCACAATAAGTATTATGAGGCCACGCAGACTACTTGATCGAATGGATTAGGAAGAAGTGGTTATATACATGCCATAAATAAACGAATAAACGAATATATGAACAAAGCGTACTTGTATATCTCTATTATATATATAGATATACCAATCAATTCATCTGATGAAGATCATTGAGAAGAGGAATTGTAGTGATATAATGATATAGCGATATTTATACGTAGAAATTATAGTGGCACGGGTCCCAGTATCACAGGGAAAATCGTTACCCTCCCGTCGCTTCACAGTTAACCACCAAAACTTTTGCTCGCGCTCATTAATTCCGCTTCATATAAAGCTCACTATGAGGCCACCCACTCTTTACTTCACTTAGTATACTACTTAGTTACTTATAGTATATAGATAGATAAATTTACCATACTATAATTTATATTAAGTAAGTACACACTCATACTAAATTAATAATAATCGCACCTCATACAATTATAAATTATTGTAAGTGTTAAACATTTGTACATACATACATAAAACTGTTACAATTACATCTACTCTTTGATCCTTCTCAATTGATTTATGATACGTCAGTTTAAAATTACAGTTCTTGCTGTTTGACAAACTTACTCTGCCCACCAGTTAATTATTTACACATAAACACAACATCAGATACAGTACAAGGGTCGCACACTGAGGTTACAAACAACAATTGATTCGAGCCAAAAGAAGCAGGCAAAGCAGCATGAAAGCTGATACAACCCATTGAAAGGATGCTGATAATATGAACACACTGACAAATTGGAATCCATAAATAGAGTGTATCCAATTAAACAAGAGGATATGGAATTTGGAAACTGGAATGGAAAGTTGGGGGGAATCCAAAGGTACCCTTTTTTTTTGGGTTCTGGCGCACGCACTCATCTGTTTGTTGTTTTGTTTATCTTTATGGGATAGAAAAGATGGCGTGGCGTGGCTGTGACCATGGAGTGGAGACGAGTGGCGCGGAGGAAACTTGTAGGAAAGGCGACCTATGAGAGGGTAACGTTGTTGCCGTGACGCTCCCGCGGTTGCTATTCTTTTGTTCCTGAGCGCTCGCTTGGTTTGTTTCGATGGGCTGTAATTGACCATAATTTCAAACTAGCAGAAACGCGCTCTGATCGTCTTGCTTTCCTGTTTCGGAGCGCGCTACTTTGTTTACCCATGTAATTTCACCCAGTTCCCAATTCTTTTATAATCTCTAGCTTTTGCTGGTGTTTTCAATTTGCTACTCATCGCATTATATTTGTGTTTAGGTGTGCTTCTCTTTTTCTTATCTTGTTCATTCCATACTAACATCATCACTCAACAACAGCTAACTGTTTAGATTAATTACAAAAATGGCTCCAAAGAGAACAACCAGAAAGAAGAAGGACCCAAACGCTCCAAAAAGATCATTATCTGCATACATGTTCTTTGCTAACGAACAGAGAGATATCGTTAGAGCTGAAAACCCAGGTATTGCCTTTGGCCAAATCGGTAAAATCTTAGGTGAAAGATGGAAGGCTTTAGACGGTCCAGGTAAGGTCCCATACGAAGCTAAAGCTGAAGCTGATAAGAAGAGATACGAATTAGAAAAGAACGAATACTTAAAGGCTTCTGGCAACTAACCTACTCAAAACCACTCATTGAATTGACGATCTCTTCTTTCTTATTGACTTCTTTTCTTTCGTTCAATTATATAAAACTTGCTAAGAAATTGTTCTTAAAAAAAGGACATTTTGACGCGTTTTTATTCCTTTGAATGAAGGAAAAGAGTGCCATTTTTCAGAAGGATACTCTTCATGTTTTGTTTTTGCTTTATCTTTGTCCGATTTCTTTTTATTCCTGTGATTTTCTAAGTTTACTGTGTGTTATTTTTTGGCTGTATATTAGTTATATTGTTTTTAAAAGGCTTATACTTTTTTGCCGGGTGCTAACATTTTTTATTCCGATATCGAGTGACCGTTGTGCTCTTTATTATTTGCTTTTACCTCTTTTTGATCCATTTTCTGGGTTTATTGGTGAATAGTGTTATTATTTAGTTGAGAGTCCTTTTTTATTGTCGTTTTATCTTTTTTTTCAAACAAGCAAAATATTAACTATGTTTTTATTTTTATACTCCCCTTAACCTACTTATTTCATAACTTGTGGTATGTTTATTACTATCATTACCTAGTATTTATATAAAAACAACTGAAATATAGCTCGTACCTTAAGTATTTTGGTTCATTTGTTTTCGCGTACCTGCAAGGAGAGATTCTATTGAACATTTTATACTATAATTTATACATCTAATCTTACTCGAAAATAGCTAATCAACTCTCTTTAAAACAGCAACACCTTCAACATGATGAGTCTGAGGGAAGAAATCAAAACCTCTGATACTTTCAACAACGTAATTTTTACCATTTTCAGTTTCATTAATGAAAAATTCAATATCTCTAGCTTGTGAATGAACATTACAGGAGACGTACACAATTTTTCTTGGATAGAAAGCACTCAATTGATTTAAAAACACGTCATCACAGCCTTTTCTAGGCGGATCTAAAATAACTGAGGTTTTATCCTTTGGGAAGTCAATCTTACTGAATAATTTTTCAGCTTTGCCTTCTAGGAATTCACAGTTGGTGATTCCGTTCAATTCAACGTTCTTTTTAGCAAATTTGATAGAATGTGCTGAAATTTCAACACCTAATGATTTAGTCACTGAACTTGAAGTTGCAATAGAAAACAATCCTGAACCGCAATAAGCATCCACTAAATAGTTATCTTGTTGGTCATCCAATGATAAATTGGATTGAACATATTCGATAACTTTCGGCAAGATGGAATTATTGTTCTGAAAGAATTCATTAGCAACAAAATCAAATCTAAGATCCTTTCCTCCAACTTTGATAAATTCACTAACGACTGCATTGTTATCGGTAACGCAAGTCTTAACTTTGTCATCAACGTAAATTTTAGAAATCTCGTCATCTTCGTTCCTTGAACCTTTGATTGATTCTTCTTCAGTTGTTAATTTAGTATCCTCTCTTAATAGAACAGTAGCTCCAATAGCCTTTCTCCCCTTTTTAATATTCCCCCCCAGACTCTCCATCAAAGTTCGGTCCAATCTACTTCTCTCATTCTTCATACCGATTCGCACAATCTCTGTACCGATTAAGCAATCCTCAATGTCCATGACTTCGCCAGGATACTGCCTCAATGACTCTTCCTGAACCCTCCATGCGGGCCTACCCTTTTTACCAAACCCAATATTTGGTAGCATGCTTGGTTCTTTGACGAATCTACTGACTTGATAGTGGGGTGTCAATTTGGTACGATATCCGAATTGTAAAGGTGATGGAACAGTTTCCCCAACTGTTGGGAGTTTGTTCATTGCCGTTAATCTTGGTGCAAAGAATTTGAAAGCATTAATTATGGTGTTTTTCTTGAATTCTAATTGTGTGGTCTCGTAATCTAATTGCTGATATTGACAACCCGAACAAATACCAAAGTATTTGCATTTGATTAGTTCATCGTTACGAAGGGTGGATGGTTTAATAATGTCTAATAAATCACATTCAACGTGGTTTTCTTTAGTCATGAACACTTTCACTTTAACAATGTCACCGGGAGTACCAAACGGGATAATGGCAATTTGTTTACCATTTTCATTTTCAGGATGTGGCAATAACGCTAAGCCGTCACCGTTTGATGATGTTTTCAAGATTTCGATATCTGCTTCAATTCTGTTGTATTTATTTCTTATTTGTTCATCGTTTAAGATTTTGGAGATTGGGTTGAAAGTGTCTTGCAATTGTAAGTTGTTTTCTTTACATAGCTCAGGAATTTCATGTGTCAATAAAACTCCCAATGGAGTGGTAGGTTCTGGATTCTGTTTCTTGAATTTTCTCTTGAGCTTCTTATTACCTTTTGGTTGCTCGGTTTGATTGCTTTCTGTGTCTGATTTTGTTCTAGCCGTGGTGTCAGGAGCAGCTTCTGCTGCAGGATTACCTTCAGTAACAGATGACTTTCTCTTTTTTTGCTCCATTTGTTCAGGTAAACTCATGTTAAGCTCAAGATTATTATTGAGATTTAGTAGTTGGCTTTGAGTAAAATTGGTTGAAAAGTGACTGTATCTCTTGCAATTTGCTGATTTCTGGAATGTATTAAGCGGTAGCAGTCTTTCAAAAATTATTCTACTATACATGTAGATTCTTCGTTATCAATGATTGTAAACTTTTTCTCTACGACTTGAGTTTTTTTTTTTGAAAGGATGAAAACTCTTGCCTATAAGCTGTAAACTGCCCCTTTTTTATTAATAAATTTATATTAATTGTCAAACTAGGCTATTAATTCAAAGGTATTTGAAAGTGCTTAAAGAAGATCAAAAACCTTAATCAAAAAATTTTTCGTTACATAAAAATAAGAAAAAGATTTTTCACGGCTGTGCCGTTTAAAGGATCTGGCGCAGATTTGTAATTTGATTCTTCTAATTGGACCTTTTCGGCTTATCATTCCTTATACCTATATTTGTTTCCTCAACAGTTTAGCAAAGTTGTTAAATAACCGATTTAGGTTAGATGCTACAAGAAGGAAATATACTTGTTTATACTTTTTCCGTACTTTTAGTTTATTATTGCGAAGATGGGCGCACAATTTGGTCTATCATTTTGTTTCTCTCTACGTCTTAAACGCATTTGATTAATTACCTATGAAATCTGGGGTCCTGGCTGTAGATTAACAAAAGTGTTGCAAACACTCCTGTAGATAGTGATACTCTAATATAATGGATCGATTGAACGTTGCTGCATGGAATTGGTAGTGAACTTGAGGAGAATTCAATGAAATTACAATGAATATTGCTGCATTTATATCTTGTTTACGTTTACATTTGAACCTAATTAGGTAACATGAGTATTGGAGAAGAAGAAAAATAAAAGAAATTCGAATACCCTAATCGATCAAATTATAAAACAATCAAAATAAAATTAAAAGAGAAAAGTAAAGTATATGTAAATATTTATGTACATATGAAGTAAATAAGTACTAAAAAGCATGTATAGAATATTACTAGAAAACCGTAAAGATAAGAGAAAAGAAACAAAGAAAACCTCTATAGGGTTCATGGAACTCAGGGGATGAAAAAAGAGAGGAAAAACAAGCAAACAAAACAATATTGGGCAAAATCAGGAAGAAAAAGAATGAGGGTAAAAAAGACCATTCTGTAGATTTTGTAAAAATCATCAAGACTTTAGCAAAGCATGGCTCCCTTTAATCAATAAAACAAGAGCCAGAATAGACAATTCCTCTTTATCAACATTTTCTTTCCTAGACTGGGATTTCTTATTAAAAATCAAAGGCAGTTTAAGCAATAACACAACAGCCACCTTCAGATTCAGACTTGGTGGCTGGGGCACTGGTTGTGACAGCAGCTGCACTAGACTTAACGGTAGTGGTATCTGCAACTGGGGGCTTAGCCACTGCGAATTTGTTGGCAATCTGACTTATGCAAACATCAAAAACTTTATGAACATTTGCACCGGTAACAGCAGAAGCTTGCAAGTGACCAATAACATTCCCACCGATGGCATTGCTTATGGCCAATTCATCAGTTTCGGTTACTAATTGATCTGGGGATAACTGATCTTTTAAATCGCACTTAGTCCCAACCAAAACGATTGGAACATCAGGTTGATAATCTTGAACTTCAGGAACCCAAGTCTCGACAATGTTAGCCAAAGAGGGCTGGGAATCGACAGAATAACAAGCAATAACAATATCCACATCTGAATAAATAGGAGTTCTCAAACCTTCAAAATCTTCTTGACCAGCAGTATCGTGTAATGACAATTTGAAACATTGATTGTCACTATTTGTAACAAAACAGTTGTAAGTTTCAAAAATAGTTGGAATGTAATCTTCATATGAAGCTGGTTTCCCATCTTTATAATTTATTAATAAGGAAGTTTTACCACAACCAGAATCTCCGATAACAACCACTTTGATGTCTTTAATTGGAGATTGTTGTAGGTTATTATTCTGTTGGAAAGATTGTAAATCCTTTGGTAGTTTATAATCAGTTGCTGACATCTTGTTATTATTCAAAGACGACCTATTTCTGTTTTAAATACTTTTAGGTGAGATGGTATTAAGGATGCAAATGTATGAAATTTCGCTTTATTTAGTTTGATTAATTGAACTGTGGGTTGAATCAAGGAATAAATCTCTTTCTGGATGAAAATAAAAATGATACAAATTCGTTATTATATACAATTAGCTGGATTAGGCAATAATGAACGAGCAAACAAGGGAACGACAGTTAAGAATGTCGATGAATATAATTATTACAACGTAATATTGATAAGAGGGGAAAGGAAGGATAGATGAACACCTGGCTTGCTTAATATAGTCAAATTGAGAATTGTCAATGCTCTACTGAAACCTGAATACTAACACACCTTCGGTAATATATGTATGATTGAACTCAAATTAGGGGACCGTGATTTTGGGTGTACCTTTGTCAGAGTATATATGGAGGGGAGTGATTTAAGTTTAATTGAAAGAACCAAAAGATGCAAGTATTGACGGATATATCTAACTGCTATTCTAGTATTTCATGTTGTACATTCAGTGGTAGACATATAGTATATTTGGAAGTGAGTAACGCCACGTTATTTACGTTTTTCGTACGTTTTTGGAAGCTGCCAGTTTTCACTAACGGGCAACATAAATGTGGCGGAGCTGCTGATGTATCCAACGTGGCTAGTAGCAAACAATTCCAGGCAGTGCTGATGATTGTGAACTCTGAATCCCGAATTGCCTTTTCCTTTTCAGATAGAGCGTTATTTGGATCTGATTCAGGAGATTAGACTTTTGTGGAGTTAACACTTTTAATTCCATACAATATTCAATTGTACTTATTCTTTAGCTCTTTCATAGTTCATTTATTCTTCCATATTTCATTTTTATTCTTCCATATTTTATTTATTCTTTCAGATTT
The DNA here is from genome assembly GCA_001600755.1 of Ogataea methanolica. Classification (NCBI taxonomy): domain Eukaryota; kingdom Fungi; phylum Ascomycota; class Pichiomycetes; order Pichiales; family Pichiaceae; genus Ogataea; species Ogataea methanolica. Next base: position 239,352 of record BCKW01000007.1, read on the forward strand.
CATTTATTCTTTCAGATTCCATTTATTCTTTCAGGTTCCATTTGTTCTTTCATATTCCAAAGTCTAAACATCAGCTGGTTAGCGCTGAAACTTCCAAATCTTTAAACTGATCATACTGATATAAATAGTACCCGACTTCCACCATGATAAGAAGTAATCGCATTCCTTCATTCAGTGTTTTGAAGTATAGGAGTCATTAAAGGGACTATAGTTTACACTATAACCACAATACGCTCAAGGATATAACAAAAAGCAACTGTCGAAAAATGAACTGGGAAAAAGTTCCACAAGAATTATACACCCACCTAGGCTCTTCAGGTCTACAAATCTCCAAGATTATTGTTGGGTGTATGTCTTTCGGTACCAAGGCTTGGGGTGGTGATTGGGTTTTGGAAAATGAGGATGAAGTCTTCGCAGTCATGAAAAAGGCTTATGACGAAGGTATTAGAACTTATGACACTGCCAATGCTTATTCTAATGGTGTTTCTGAGAGACTTTTAGGTAAATTCATCAAAAAGTACAACATTGATAGATCCAAGATTGTCATTTTAACTAAGGTTTTTATTCCTGCACCGGAAGAATATGAATCATTTAGTCTTTTTAATTGTCATTTTCCTGGCCACGAGTTGGTCAACAGAGGTGGTTTATCGAGAAAACACATCATGGACTCTGCTGCTGCCTCTGTTGAGAGATTGGGCACTTATATCGATGTTTTACAAGTTCACAGATATGATCCAAATACTCCAGTTGAAGAAACTATGGATGCTTTGAATGATTGTATTAAGCAAGGTTTAACCAGATACATTGGAGCTTCTACCATGAGAGCCTATCAATTCATCAAGATGCAAAATGTTGCTGAGAGACACGGCTGGACCAAATTTATCTCCATGCAAAGTTACTACAGTTTACTTTATCGTGAAGAAGAAGCAGAACTAATTGCATACTGTAAGGAGACAGGTGTTGGTTTGATTCCATGGTCACCAATTGCTGGTGGTTTCTTAGCCAGACCCCTATCTAAGCAAGACACCACTGCCAGAAGCTCTGTTATTGGTGCTGTTGCTTATGGTTTAGGCGATATGACTGAGGCTGATAAGACAATCATTAACAGAGTTGAAGAGTTAGCAAAGAAAAAGGGAGTTTCTATGGCTAGTGTTGCTGTGGCTTGGGTCATTAGTAAGAACAATTGGCCAATTGTTGGTTTCAGCAAACCAGAAAGGGTTGAAGATGCTTTAGAAGGTTTCAAGTTGAAGCTAACTGAAGAAGAGATTAAGTTCTTGGAAGAACCTTACATCCCAAAGCCTTTACCTTTCTTATATGCTGTCTATTTCTAAGACTCTATATATGATGTATATGACGTATGTCATGCTTAGGCCACACAGCTGTTTTTTTTTTGATTTATATTGAAAATGGTGTCCCGATTTGGACTTAAATATACTTAGAATCAATGGTAAAGGACCAAAAATACCGACCGCATTTTAATCGAGGGGCACGAATTCAAAAGTAAGGGTTTTCTGCAGGAGTACCAAGTAATCTTAGTTGAGAAAGAGGGACAATCCGGTGTCCCGAGAGGAAGACTTTTAGAATGTGTATAAATCTCCTATCAAGTTGGGTAATAGAGATATATATAATTATCACAAGGTTCACTTAACATTAAGTAATGGATTCTGTGAAAGTTCTGCATTAATTTAACACCATTGATTCGAGTCTCGTGAGGAACGATTGACCTTAAAATCAGTTCCGATTTAAGTTAGCGGTCGTTCCGCTGTGCATATTATCAGTGAATAAAACCTATGATTCCAATTTTTTAGTCTCTCTTGCGTATAACCTTCGTCAAATAATAAACCTTTAAACATTTGAAGTGGTGTGTATATATATGGAATTAAAAAAGAATTGACCATAAGGGGAACAGCACTCTCTAATCGATCGTATGTTGATAGAAGTATAACAATGGCTCAGTTGCATTTGATGGCCTGATAGAAATGAACCCATAGATGTATTATTGAAAGGTAACGATGGATTTACAAGTGGATCTATTATGTCAGCTATCGCGAGCCCCGAGGAGGGCACTTGATGTTAAAGGGCGCGGCTCCCCCCGCCTTTGGCACCTGATTATGTACAGAAAGTGTGACTTACTATAAGACAAGGGGTGAAGCTTAACTTAAAGTTACTGCTTGTGAGCTTGAACTAGGCCTAGTTGCCATTTCCCTTCAACGACGCCTTCAACACAATGGTATTTGCTGTTAAATACTAACTATATATACAAAGATTGCAATATTCTTAGAACTTCAGCATTATTTTTTCCTTTATACATCATGAAAGTCAAGAATGGCAAGGCATTGTTCTTCTGACTTGTTGCTCACAGTTTACTCAGGCGGTGGTACAGAGAATAACTTTCGTACAAATATACGCCTTTCTCTATGTATAGGATCCTTTTTTGAGTTTTCACACTCCTTTTATATATGTCGTATGCATGTACGCTACTAATATGATATGACTCAAGCTTCTGACATGCTTACCTTCCTGTATTTTTGACTTTTCTCCGTACTCAAAGGCTGATGGCTGTCATTCACCCTTCATTCTTCTTCTGAAAAGTTTATAATAACTAACCCATTCTCCACTTCCCCACTTTCTCAGATTACTGTTTAATATATATAGATAGATATGAATCCTTTCCCTTTTGTTGTTCAATGTTTAATTCTGTCTTTTTAACCTCAAGTCCAAACTAATTGAAATAATACTTTTGTAATACTATAGAGGCCAAATTCAATTTATTATTCCTCAGCTCTTCATGAAACTGTCCTGTTCATTGATACTTCATAATTACGATACTTTGCAGTTAAGAGATGAGTGAAGAAGTTCGTCAGACAGCATATTATATATCACCGTTGGCCCAAGGACCAACTTGGACTCATAAACCAACATCAGATAATAATTCCATGAAACCAATAACTTCGGGGTCAAAAAGGTTAGCTATCCTTGTATTGGGTGATCCCAACGTTGGTCGTTCCTCCCTAATATCAACGTATTTGAATGGCACCTCAGCCGTAACAAATGCTACAGCGGACAACAATAGCAAAGAAGAAGAACATCCAGAAACACATGAAATAAATGTGTTTGAATGCTTATCACCAATAACTAATACCTCCACAAACTTGCAACAGGTCCAAAGTACAACCAAATTAAAAAGCGTAAAAGTTACAATCACAAATCCATCATCATCAGTATCGCATGAACAACTTACTCGTCAACACCTCTCAGAAGCTGCTAAACCAAATAGCGTCATTGTTGCATACAGTACAAATTCTCCAGAATCTTTAGTCAGTATACTGGAAGACTGGGCAGACTACCTTGGCTTCTATTGCCCCGAAGTTCCAGTACTACTTGTTGGGTTACAGGATGACGAAGTTATGGAATGCAAATGCAAGAACAAAGAGAAGTTGGCAAACGATAACGACCAATTAAAAAGCATGATTTCTAGAATCGAACATGGCGAAGACAGAAAAAGTCTAACTGGTCATGATCAACATTCAGATATTAAGAATGGTGATACTGTTCAGCAAGCTGAAACCGATGCCGTAACTAAAATAGAAACTACCCCTCATTCGGAACTTCTCAAACTTGGGAAAGAAGAGCTCAGTGAAAATACACTAATAAATTCAAAATCGATCATTGCTGAAACTAAACTAACGACACCTATTAGCAGTCACCACAGTACACATAAGATTGACCCTAGAGATGCTAAATCTGTGGCTGGTATGATTGGTGCAGTCTGCCATTTAAGTTGTTCAAGCTTAACAGGTGTGAACGTTGACGCTGTATTTGATGCTGCTATAAATGCAGGGATGCAGGGACTGCAGAACAGGAAAAAAGTTAGTAAAATGAGAGTATCCAGTATTACCAATGGATCCAACGCATCAGCTGAAGGCCATTCCAAAGAGAGTAGTGGATGCTGCTGTATAGTTTAACTGTTTGTTTCTTTGAAACACTTTAGCTTTTTAATTATTATCCGTCTCCGATGAAGCAACCCTTAGAACCCCAAAAAGTGTAAGAATTTGACACATTTCGCCAAACATAAGAAATGACCCTTTGAGCCAAGACGGCACACAGCCACACATGTAGTTGCTCCGCCACTCTCTGGTATCGTCATTCCACATTCTCCAAATTAGTGGCTGTGTTATTCCATTTGTCGTGTGCAGACCATTTAATCACTATAAACAAAAAAATGTAAACATTGGGATTAGTTTTCTCTCGAAACATGGGTTCACCAATTTGAACGTCAGATATATCATACCAGTTGTAAACCAATGAATATGCTTAATTGCGTTACTATTCTCGTTGCAACTACCCGACAAAACTTAATATTATTAGCATTACTTGTAAATATCATTCACAATGAGTATACAACCATACTACATCGAAAGAGCAGGTCAAGGACCACAATATAAACTTTTAGATCAAGGCACAGATATAATCCCAAATCCAAACTTACAGTTCAAAATAGTGATCGTTGGTGACTCCGGTTGCGGTAAGACATCCTTATTCTCATCATACATCAGGGGCTCATTCCCGACCGAATATGAACCTACAATCTTTGAAAACCATAGAGCATTTGTGAAAGATGAACAGTCCGGAGAAGTTTTAACCATTGATCTTTGGGATACAGCAGGTCAAGAAGATTACGAACGTTTGAGAAGATTGAGTTATCAAGATTCCAATTTAATCATATTGGCGTATTCATTAAGTTCAAAGGAGTCTGTTTTGAATATCCCCGAAGCTTGGGGACCTGAAATCTTGGGCTTTTGTGAAAATACCCCAATTGTACTGGTTGGGTTAAAGGCTGATGCTCCAGAGCACAAGGTTGATCCAGCAGATGCTTTACGAGTGGCGAAATCCATCGGCGCCAAAGCTCACATCCAATGTTCAGCTAAAGAAATGTTTAACGTTGATGTTGTCTTTGACGCATGTATCAATGTTGTCCATAATGCTTATAAACAAACAATTAGTAACCAAAGGTCGTCAAAGAGATTCAGTGGTGTTGGTCATTTAAGGTCAGGTAGTAGACAAACAAATAATGGCTATCAAGATACAAGTAACAAAATAAATCAATCTCCGAGTCCAGTTCACAATAGCTCTCCCTATGTTGAGCATTACGAAGAGAGCAAATGTTGTACGATTGTGTAAACAAATCGTACTAATTGTTATCTGTTACATTCCATTCACTATCAACATTATTATTTAGACCGTTACCTCCACTTCATTTTGTATTCTATTACTATCATATCCCTATCAAGTTTTTACTTCTCGTGTGATACATTTTCTTTCTTCGTGCGTTGCTTTTTCATTTGCTAGCTTTTTCTCTTGGATTATTTGATCCTATAGACCCTTCATTCTTTTAGCTTCTTCTCTGTATATTTGTATTTTCTTGCTTTGTGTGTTTCTTTAATATTCCTCCTACTTGCTGTTCATACAACTTTGTTGGAGCATGTTCTTCTTTTCAATGTATATGTATATGTCTGTATATGTCCAATTATTTTTGACCGGCAACATTTCATTAGTATAGATAAATAAACGGGACCCCCTCTAAAGCCGCATGAAGATGGAATGCATACCCCTGAAGGACAACAAATATCGACGCTATCGACTCAGCTTTTTGATCGCGTCGACTCCTTGGAAAGTTGAGCCGCACTATTGTCTGAGGTTGTGTTCGAACAAATACTAGATCCCTGGAAAACTAATAGCGGAATTAGAAACACACTTACGTGATGTGTTGGGGGAATACAAACAAACACCTGTATTTTGATATTCACTTATTGTGAAGCTAACGATATGATCTTCGATTTTCAAGTTCAACAGTGCTAGATACTCTTCATCCTATATCCTGCGCTGATTGATCTTCCGCTTTCGACTTTCTTCTATAATCTGTCTTCATTCACTGTTCCTGCTAATTCATTAATTATATTTCAAGATACTGATCGGTGTACATTCGAGAGATAACAGATGCATTTTTAGCAACAATCTAGACCCCACATATTGCTTCCATTTTTACCTTATTAACACTTTATAATTTGGTATGTACCAGCCATCACAACCATATAATGATGCTATATCATCATCAAAGATGAATTCCGATTCGGTAGAGAAATTGAAGACGTCATCTTCCGAATTTTTAGATGAGCAGTTATCAAAGAACAACAATGAATTGTCTGATACTTCAAAGTTCGACGCTGGATTGAAACCTACTTCATTCTATGAGCAAAATTTAACGCCATTAAGATTCAAAATCCGCTCACTGCTATTGAGGATTGTCCAAGATGAAACTCCGTTGCTTGCTAAAATTCAAAAATCAACAAGATCAGACCTATTAGACATTTACTTCCCGTATACAGCAAACTTGGGCTCGCATACGTTCTATGTGTTGTTATTACCTGTTCCGGCTTGGTTTGGGTACTTAACTTCATTCCGTGATTTGGTTTTCGTTTTGGGATTTGGGATATACTTCAGTGGTGTCGTCAAAGACTATTTATGTCTACCCAGACCAAAATCACCGCCACTGCACAGAATCACCTTAAGTCATTACACAAGTAAAGAGTATGGATGTCCATCATCACATACCGCTAACGCTACTGGTGTTTCATTAATCTTTCTAATAGACTTGATCGGTTCATATTACTCGGGGAAACGTGATACTCAGACGACGTTAATATTCTTGGGTTTACTGGGCCTCTACTATTTTTCTTTGGTTTTTGGTAGAATATACTGTGGTATGCATGGATTTGTTGATATTACAGTCGGATGGCTAATTGGTCTGATGGTTGTTATACTCAGACGCTTAACTGCTAATCTGTGGGATTCATTTGTGATGTCCGGTTCGATGTTGGTTCCAATTGTTGCCATGTGTTTCTATTATGCATTTGTCTATTACCATCCTGTCCCATTGGACCACTGTCCTTGCTTTGATGATAGTGTTGCATTTATGGGAGTCTTTCTGGGCGTTGATTTATCTCACTGGGTAATGTCTATTGTGCGATTTGAAGGCGATTCGAATCCATGTCTGATTCCATTTGACGTTGAGATTGGCATCGTGAAGTCTATTGCAAGAATTATGACAGGTATGATACTGGTGGCTATTTGGAAAACTGTCTCTAAACCGATTATTACCAAGTTATACAGGCCATGGCATGCTTATTTGTTCTCAAATAAGCTATCAAGCACTGGGGAAAAGAAAAAGGAAGAGATTACGGAAGAGATTGCGGAAGAGAAAGATTGTGGTGCTTTACAAGAAAGATACTCGTTGACTATCTTTGTTAGAATGACAGTTTATGCTGGTATATCTGTCTTTGCCGTCTTTGTTAGTAAAATTGGGTTCAATATCCTAGGACTGGGGGTGAAATATTGAGTGAAGCGTTACACCTATTCTGTATGCAAACAGGAAGTTTGAGGTTGTTTGCATCGTATCGTATATGCATATATATATATCTGAAGGATGCTACTAATAGAATCGTTTTAGTAATAACAGTTCGTGCCGATTAAATAGACGCCTTTATAACCTTTACTCATGGTGCAAGATCTCTGAAATTGTGGGGAGATTCTTCTGAGTAGCTCGATTGAAACCAGGAACAAGGAACAAAAGGGTGTCAATATTCCAGTTCTTCCTAAAACGGAAAGCTGGGCGTGACTGTGAATATTACACCTCAAGCCATACTCTGTACACCTCTACTCTTGAGATTTTTCACCTATTGCTGCGAAATTCGCTGGGGAAAATTTTTTGTGCTCAACCAGGGGCTCAAAGTTGTTGTGCCGGGTAGGAGAGCTGGGGAGAGGAGTCGGGATGCTATCCTCACTCTCTCTCACTGTCCAATCCTACAGACTAACAATACTGTATGGTTGATGGACAGATGGATGGTCTTTCTACAAAATAAGTTTAGAGGTGAAGGTGTGTTTATCTATTTGAGCTTAAGATTAAATAAAATATAATAGATTTCTCTTGACACAACCATAAATCAATAAATAAACCAAAATGGAAAACGATAAAGGTGAATTAGTAAGTCGAATCATTTAAAATGGCATATAATGATGACAATAATATCAAGAAGTAATATTGATTGAAGAAAGATATTGAAATTTCATGTGAATCAGTGTTAAGATGAATGTAACTGAAATACGTATGACTGAAATGAATACTTGAACAAGAAAACCAAACGATTTCATTTGTGACTTGTGATTGACCAGACATCAATTTGGCTGCTATTACATGAATGAAACAAATAATAAAAACAACGTGACGAGTGAACTAAGATCATTCCAATAGCTAAACCTATTAAGCTTAGCTGTCAATCAGTTTACTAGACATATTTCTATGACAACAAGAATTTCAGCTTACTTTCATAACTGCTTTGGAACTATGATTTGCAAAATAGAACAGTAAGAGTTAAGACTACCTTTCGTATACGTAATGGGATGTTTTAGCAGAGGCTCAATTATGTTAACCACTTTGAAACAAACTAAATGTCAGCTCAGCGGTATATTCAGCTGAATCTACACGGATATAAAATCATAGAAATAAATGGCTGATTTAAGTTAACAACGACACATCTTCCAAAGTTGAAATGCATCATTTACTGATATTTTTCTCTCTTATTTTGTCATTTAATCCTCCAAATACAGAAATCGAATTCAAAATACTGACATTAATATCCTTTAATTACTATAGGTCGAATTATACATTCCAAGAAAATGTTCTGCTACCAACAGAATCATCAAGTCCAAGGATCACGCTTCCGTTCAAATTAACATTGCTAACGTTGATGAAGAAGGTAAGGCTATTCCAGGTTCCGCCACCACTTACGCTCTATGTGGTTACATCAGAGGTAGAGGTGAAGCTGATGACTCTTTGAACAGATTAGCTCAACAAGATGGTTTAATCAAGAACGTCTGGTCATATTCAAGATAAGGAGTTTAAAGAATGAAAAGCTGTTTTTTACTACAAATTTTTTAATCTATTTATAACTATTATAATATAAGAATATTTCTTTTAATCTCTCTCCATTTATCTACATCAGAAGCCCATATTCGAAACCCATCAGCATAGTTTTCTTGAACTTTGGAAATATGCATGCGCTTACTATTCTTTCGTATTGAGCTTATGCGTATATGCATCTGTATATTCAAAGGAACCAAGATATAGGTTCCTAATTTTTTTATACCTTTCGCTTTTCCTTGTAGACGACTAATAGTCTTCAATAAAAGATGGTGATATGACTGCATGTACTGCTTTGTACACTCTCAGTAGCTAGATGAACTACTAATGAATCGTTAGTATATGTCTAGAACTAGCATTCCAATTCTTTTATATTGTTTTTCTTTCCTTCTAGTGAATGCCTACGTGGCATGCAGGTGCAAGACAGAAATAGGATAAATATCCACCATACCCAATCCAATACATAACTCCCCTTTGCAACAGTCCCGTCCATCGACCACAATACCTGAAACTTACCCGGTCGCCTTTCCTCTCGTCAAAAAAAATTTTCAGTCGCCAAAAAAAAAAACAGCCAGTCGTGGGTAGTCGCCCTCTTGACCAAGTTGAGACAGACCACCCGGTAGTCAGTTTCTCCCCTGGTGATTCGCCCTGTGGCCGTGCCTACGCCCGTGGGCGCCTTCCCTTGCAAAAACTGTCAATCTATTAATCTCCTGCAATTAAACTAAGACAACCTGGTGTTTTTCTTTTAAGTTAAAAGAACAAATTGCTTTCAATTAAACAGCTTTTATCTTTATTAAAATAGGTTCCTTTTATTCACTCAAATAAAACTATAGATATTTATTAATTATCAATATGTCCGTTCAAGAAGTCGACAACAACTTAATTGAAACCAACTACGATCACGTCGTCTACTCATTCGATGACTTAAACTTAAAGCCAGAAATCTTAAGAGGTAAGTTCAATTTTCTATTTTTCAAAGTTTGATTATATCGGTGATAAACTTGCATTCAAAAAGGTAGCAAATTGAAATAAAGAATCTTTACAATTAATTGCTGAGAAGTAATCCATTCGGTGATATTTAGAATACTTGGTATATCATTTAAAATCAGTGAACGATCTTCATGCCGTCGATTCAGACCGATCAATTAATTTTTTTGAGGATTTCAAAGGGAAAAAATTCATAAAAGAAACTATTCAAAAAGTCTAACAATCCAATCCAAATCAGATCCTTCCACCTTAAGTTGACTACTGTTTTAATTACCATCCTCGCCACCCTATTCAATCCAAATGGAAAATCGACGAATATACTAACATTTTATTAACATTTCTTTTTTGAAATTTCCGATATAAAACAGGTATCTTTGCTTACGGTTACGAAACTCCATCCGCTATTCAACAAAGAGCAATTTTACCAATCACTGAAGGTAGAGATGTGTTAGCTCAAGCTCAATCTGGTACCGGTAAGACTGCCACTTTCACCATTTCCGCCTTGCAAAGAATTGACCAAAAGTTAAAGAAGACTCAAGCTTTAATCGTTGCTCCAACAAGAGAATTGGCTTTACAAATTCAAAAGGTTGTTTTAGCCATCGGTATGCACTTAGACTTATCCGTCCACGCTTCCATTGGTGGTAAGGATGTTGGTGAAGATATCGAAGCCTTAAAGAATGGTGCTCAAATTGTCGTTGGTACTCCAGGTAGAGTTTACGATATGATTGAAAGAGGTTTCTTCAAGACTGATGATGTTAAGATGTTCATTATGGATGAAGCTGATGAAATGTTGTCATCTGGTTTCAAAGAACAAATTTACAATGTCTTCAGATTCTTACCAACCACTACTCAAGTTGTCTTATTATCTGCTACTATGCCACAAGATGTCTTAGAAGTTACCACTAAATTTATGCAAGATCCAGTTAGAATTTTAGTCAAGAAGGATGAATTAACTTTAGAAGGTATTAAACAATTCTTCATTGATGTCGATGAAGAACAATTCAAATTTGATTGTTTATGTGATTTATACGATTCTATCTCAGTTACCCAAGCTGTTATTTTCTGTAACACCAGAAGAAAGGTTGAATACTTAACCCAACAATTGACCGAAAACAAGTTCACTGTTTCTGCTATCCACTCCGACTTATCTCAACAAGACAGAGATACTATTATGAACGAATTCAGAACTGGTTCATCAAGAATCTTGATCTCTACTGATTTATTAGCTAGAGGTATTGATGTCCAACAAGTTTCTTTAGTTATTAACTATGATATACCATCCAACAAGGAAAACTACATCCACAGAATCGGTAGAGGTGGTAGATTTGGTAGAAAGGGTGTTGCCATTAATTTAGTTACTAAAGAAGATACTGAAATGTTGAGAGAAATTGAAATGTTCTACTCCACTCAAATTGTTGAAATGCCAGCCACTATTACTGATTTGTTCGATTAAATTAATTCAAAAGCAGCTTAATTTTTTAATGCTGTTTTAAAAGCTTCTATTATTATAATTATATATTTATAAATATATAGCTTCCGATTTCGTTTTTTATAGTTATAGTTAATTGGTTGTTTTCTGTCTTCTGTTGTTTAAAGAAAAAGATACTAAGAGAAAAAAGATACAATTTTAAATCAGTATGTAGATTTCAGGTTGCTGTTAGAAACATACAAAATTTGGTAGGACGATATGCCTTAGTCTGATCAGTACTTACGAAGTTACTTTATTTACAAATGGCAAGAACTATGCGTTATTAGAAAATATTTTAAACTTTGAAAGGTATCTCTAAAAAGCAAATATAAGAGAGAAAGGTGTAGTTATATGTTTTAAGTTTCAAATTCTGTATTCTTATGTAATTGCTGTGTATATATTATTTTGTTTTTAAATTTTCATCAACGTCTTTTAATTCGGATTTTGTTTCTTCTTGAGGAATTTCTTTTGACTTTTCACCTTCTGCTGATAATGGAGTTTTAGTCGATTCTTTAGATTCTTTCGCCTCGGTTTCATTGGCAGTCTTGGTTTCAGTTTCCGCTTTAACAGGTTCATCTAGATCTTCATAATCGTTCAATTTTAGCTCATCTTTAACTCCTTGTCCAGAACTTCTTTGTAGTAGTTCTTCTTTAATTAATTCATCTTGCTCTTTCAAAATATTCAACTTCAATTTATCATCGTCTTGGAACATTTCCAATTTAGCAACGTTATATAATTCGTCAGGAATAGAACTTAAAACACCTAGCAAGGCATCATAGTAGGATTCTAAATCATCAGCATGCTCACCGTATGTGAAGGTGGAGGAAAGAATTAATAAAGAAGATGGGATTTTTTGTCTTAATCTTAAGTCCAACCAAATTTTCAAATCGTCTCTTAATCTGGCTGGTGAAGCGCCTGAAGTTTTGAAACCTCTTGAGGCACAAGCGGTTCTCAATTCAGGGACGGATAATGATTCAACTCCTTCGTAATCAATAGCTTTGTCATCTTTGATGATTTGTAACAGTTTGTATCTAATCATGTATCTTAACATTTCATCAGTACCATAAGTAGTCAAACTCATGTATCTTGCCATTGCCATTAATTGCGGTCTTGATAAATTATCTAAAACGTTATCATTCTTGAAACATCTTGCAATTTTAAGTAACTCGTCTTGCGATGGCTTTAAACCTTGGTGAATTGTCTTAAAGAAACTAATAAATAATTCTTTGTCCGCATCGTTCAACTTAGAGGGCAAATTCATGCCAGATTCTTGGAAAGTCTTTTGAATAAATTCAGAAGCTTTCTGTCTCGTTTGAATAACACTTTTCATTTTCTTCTTTCTATCCTTTTCCGATTCGTAGGTTGATGGTAGCATATTTGGGAATAGCTTTAGTGCAACGGGGAGTAATAATTCCGCAAATGGGACCAAGACAAACATTGAAAATGGAATCAATCTGATGATATCAGTGACAGTGGTCCTTAGTTGGTTACTTTCTCTACGAGTCAATTCATAACCAGCAAGCATCTTGATTAAAAGTTTGGATGAAACTTTGATTTCATAACCTAGTAATTTAGTACCATCCCAGTAATGCTGAGCTTCTTTCTTAATTTTCTGTCCAATTGTAAGTTTCTTTTCTTCAGTTGGAGAGACTGCTTTCGTAATCGCATCATCCTTCAATTCTGCTTTAGTAGGCAATTTAGTCGCCGACTGTTTATTATCATTTGGAGCAGTTGAATAAAGATTTTGTTGGCTAATTCTATTAAGAATAAGTGTGGAGCCCGACACGGGCAAGGGAATTGATCTTATTATAGATCTTTTATATTGAGAGCTTATAAGTTGCAACGAATGTCTAGCATGAATCATGATGTATGTATATATGTTATTATGTACAGATTAGTTGTATTTAGGGATATAAGACAGAAACAAAAGCTACACAGAACTTTTCAAAATGGTTATTTCAAGTAATGGTATTGCAGATGAAGTGAGAGATGCTTAAGTGTACAAAAAGTATGGTAGGCCGTAACTTTGTTAAGGGCAGCGGAAAATTTAAAATTCCTCTTTTGAATTCAGCAATTTGGCGGGCGGGCGGGAATTACTCATGTGACAATAAGCCATGTGATCAGACAGGGTGTTTCTCTCTATAGGGTTATGTAGTATTTGTGTATTTATAATAATATACTTGATTCTTTTGGTTTGTTTGCCTCCTTACTTGTTTGTTTATTTCTCTTTTTAATCGCCAGATACATTTGCCATATACCAATATATGTATATATATACATATTCCTGCATCTATACGTGTATCATACGCTATCGTCCATACTTGCCATTATTTATTTATTCTCTTGATGCACAAAACTATCTCTACTTCAACAGACAATATTCAATAATAGAATCAATTATAAAACAACATGGATTATTATAATAATAATGATAACTTTAGTAATGACCATCTGATTGGACGAGAAAATTACACAATTCCGGGATCATTTACTTTTCCACGTTCAGTAAGCCCCAATAACTATCAATCTACCCTATCAAATAGCCTGCTGGATACAACCAATACAACCAACTTGATCAAAATCAAGAATAATTTGAAGGTGGAATTTTTGAAAACTTTAAATATACTGATACTATTCGAATTAATTACAGTTTATTTTATCGATCAATCTTTCTTGAAATTGTTGATTAAAGGATGTTTGCAGTTATTGTTAATTAATATCAATTTGCAAAATCTAAATCAATGGATTGAATTCAACTTGATATCTATGAGCAATAATGATCCATCAGTAGTTAATGATCAATCAATGATAAATAATCAAATTCACTATTTCAAGTCTTTTATATTTTTTGAAATAGTGTTACTTCATGTAATTTCACTAATTGATCATACTCTCATGTTTTCAAACTATGCCGATATTAGTACAGATACAATCACTACGTCGACATATAATTTCAAGTTTAATTATTCCAAATTTAGTAATACGTTAGTTAAATATTTAAATAAAAACACTGAACAATCATTAATCAAATATGAAAATAGATTGAATTATCAGTATAGTTCAATGTTTATAAACTTAATTGGAGAATTGAAATGTTTAAATAATTATGGATTAATAACACTCGATGTCATACTTGCAATTTCTCAATTCGTTATGTTTTTGATTGTTTTTAATGATATCAAACCATCAGACAACAGCAACGGGAATGGAAGTGATAGGGCTGTTAATGAAGGCACAAGTTTGGTCCAAGCTGGCAAAACCTTTGAAGACGGCTACCAAGGGTCAATAGTTATCTTTAAAGTTGATTTATTCCCAAAAGTCACTTTCAGTCAGCTGAAAGATAAAATGAAGTTTACCTGAATTTTGATGAACTGCGTTGTTGTTATTATAATAATAATAAAATAAAATGAACGAAAGAAATCAACACCGATAAAGGCCATATATTTGTTTGATTTCAATATGTGGTTCTTTTTACTTATTTTGTTGGGGGCGTTGGCATGGGTCTTACTCCGTTTGTCATTTTTTATGGGGGCAGAAAATGTAATATAAATGTTGCTATATGTTTAGGTAGTATTGTGTATGGGCTATTGTACGCTGTTTTGTACGAATTAATAATTAAATGTGACGATTTTGGTAATGAATGAAATATGTGCTATTCTTTTTCTTGTTGAAAATTTTGTAAGTTCAGTAACTTAAAATTCACTTTGGCTTCTACTAGCCATTAAGTACTATCACTTTTTCTTTCAGCTGGAAAACATATTGGCGAAATCACGTACTGTGGCTAGATCGAAAATAGTCAAATAAGGGGTACAAAGATCCTCAATATTTTTCATACAGGAACAAGCAATCATCAATCTTATGGAGTAGATAGATATTATCTATCAAGCCCCACCAGAAGATCAAACGGTCAGTCTGATGCTTTGTCAATATTGGAATTTATTTGTATGATGAGCTTACATTATTCTTAAACAGTGAAAGTTAAATTTACTCTTGAAAAGCTGCCTTCAAATTATGTGTCATTGTTAAGGAAGTTTGAAGGCATGATTGTGGGAAAAAGTAGGCCGATTTATGCCCTTATCAACAGTTATGCGACCCACACAATTCTTAAAAGTTGGGATTAAAGACGCGTCGAGTTGGCTGAGATTTGCGACGATTGGATGGGCTATATGGCCAATTATAAAGTTGATAACGTAAAAGCGATATACTTAATAACGCAGTAAATACAATTGGGACATCTGGGTGAATCACTAGAATTTGGGTCCAAATACCGGTAAGCAATTGTCTGGTTACTAGTTTGCTAATTTCTATAAATAGCTCGTGGATTTACTTTTTGCAATCATAGGGGTCACTGTGGGCTAAGATGTGCCTTTGTGGCGGACAGCTGACCGTAACCAAGGTATTTTTTATAGATTATTACTTTTTTATCCCTGTCGAATGAAGTATCCAAAATGCCATATGATAATCTGCTAGGTAGGAAGTACTTACGAATCGTCTTAGAAAAGAGTTTAAGCAAGTCTCATTTTTAGGCAATGGCAACAGCAATCATGTGATGATGATTGTGACTCAATTATAGCTCTAGTTCTAGATCTCACAAAAGCATCCCCTTTACTTTAAGGTTTTGTCAGATCCGATCTTGTTTTGGAATCAGATGTCTTCTACGTCTCTCTTCACGCAATGGGGGAGGCATTGATCGATTCGTGTCTTCTTGTCGGTTAATAGAAGAGTTTGGTACTTTGCGGTTCGGGCGGCCTGGCAGCCCTCTGTCTGTAGTGGTGTTCGGTGTACGCGAGTGTGGGTTGTCTTTTGCCGGGGGGGGGGGGGGCAATGTGCAAGAGCCGGTTGGGACGGGCTACTTATTCGCGCCCGTGTTCTCAGGAATTCTCTTCAGCTCTTTGACAAGACCAGGGCCTCTCCGCACCGGGGGCGCCTGTTATCTATATTCAATACATGCATAAATTAGGCTTGTATGGAATTTTGGAACCTATCTCTCAGCGAGAACAAGTAAACACCTTATATTGATGCAATTCAGTTCGGTTACATTGTCTTGTCTTACTTTGCCTTCTATGTGCCTGACTTGCATCATTACCAATTGACCATATAACATCACAGACATTATATTCGTATATTCATTCACTTGAATCTTGAAATTTTGAAAGGCCAACCTGTCTTTTGCCTTTTATTGCAAGAGTTCATTCCCTTTATCGTTGCAGCTCAATTCTGTTAGAACCTGCAATTTAGTTTAAGCTTCCTTGAAAATTTTGACCTTTAAAACATCATTAAGTGAGCAGCCCTTCATATAACTCATATAATAGGAAAGCTAGTTTATGAAAAGAAACTAATCCCCGTCAAGTGCCTTTTCTTGGTCATGAGTAACTTTAATCAAAGGTCTGATATCACAAAATCGTCATTGGATTTACATTCAACTTCTAGTGATTATGTTCATTCTGATCAAGATTTAGAAAATGTTTCAAGCCAGTTATTATTCACTAACAAGAAAATATTACCCCCTGACAATTATAATTCTCCTTACTACATACCTTTTAAAACAAATGAAGAGCCTAAACCAATTGAGAAATTGATCAATAGATTTACGATCTGGAAAATGATTATCAAACAGCTTATCTTTTATTTCAAAGAAATTAGTATTTTCAAAAAACAAACTTATCTAGGAAACAAAGCAATGCTAGAAAATTTAGAACTGTTGAAGAAACAAACAAGTGGGAAGCTGAAACTGAAAAATAATCCAAATATTAAGAATTTGAAACAAAGTTTAAGTTCTACTGATTTGAATCAATTGAATCCACACACAGCAAATACAAATAGTGCAAGCACACCTAATTTAACATCCCAACCTGGCAATTTACAAGAAGGCTTCTTAAATAAATTCATTCAAAGTTCCTTTTTACCGGTTGGTGATTTATCTATCTTATCAATATCGACAACTTTATCCTCTTATCATGGTAATTTAGCCGAGAAAGAATTAATCACACATAATCAATTGACTTTGAAAATTATTCCAAGATTAGAAAATTTAAAAGAGAGTCTAAATGAAACGATCAAGCAAATTTCTTCGTTGAAGAACTCGAACGATTTTAAAACAAAAGACTTGAAATTTGAAATTGCTAAAACTGGCTCAATTTTAGCCGATTACATGGAATCCGTTGAATTATTAACAAAAGGTGAAACTCAAACTTCTTTGGGTACTTCCATCAAATTCACTAAACTAGAACCTAAGAGAGATCCTTACCTGCTAAGATTAAAATTAGATTTACAATTGAAAGATCAACTATATACAGAAGCTCATTTAAAGGAAAGTTATTATGATGTTCAACATAAGGGTGTTCAATTGGAAAGTATCTTATATAAGGAAGTTCAAACTTGCGTTAAAAGCTTTGTAACTTTGATCAACAGTGAATTGGATTCTGTTAAAGATAACCTTGTTAGCGAGTTTTTAAATGGATTCTTAAGCAATGATTATGGATTTGATTGGGATTATTTCATAATGAATGACGATTCTAAAAACTTGCTGAATATAAATACTAAAGATTCTTTAACGAAGAACAAACAAATCCGAAAGAAATCAGATGTTATTTACCCATATCAAAAGGAAAGAATTAGCTCTTGTATCATTAGTGGACCCCTTGAAAAGAAATCAAAATATTTGAAGAATTATTCTAAGTTTTTCTACGTTTTAACTTTCAATTTCATTCATGAATTCAGAACTGATGACAGAAAGAAGGAAAGAAACCCACTGAATTCATACAGTTTAAACGATATCAAGGTGGCTCCTTCCACCGAAGATCCTAAGAAATTCATTTTTAGAATCAACTCTTCTAATGAAAATGGAAAAGCAAAATATACATTCAAAGCTCCAACTGAGGAAATAGCAGCTAAATGGATTGACCATTTGACTGATTTGTGCGCTTTACATGATCCTTTAGAAAGAAACAGTCCTCAGAATGGTCTTTATTTGACAGTTCAGTCGCAGAATCAATCCGTAGCTTACTTACAATCGCTTAACAGTGAAACTGCTTCGCTCTTACGAGATGATATGAGTTCGACTCTATTGACACCAAAAGTCTCCACCGGTTCAATCGATCAGCATTCTCAATCAAATAGCCAACTTCAATCACAGTTGTACAATAATCTTTCGTCATCTTCATTACATTTACCTTCTTTCCACTCCGTCAAGCCGTTACAAGAAAGTGAAATACCCATGCCACATCAACATAGAAAGGTGTCCAGTATTTCATCTCTATCTGCATTAAACAGTTCCCCTCCTCAGGCATCACATAGAGTTGGAACAAACAGCACAACCTCGCCAGGTTCGGATGGAGCTAACTCTTCTGTAGCTATGCCTCCGAACTATGTATCCGCCAACACAGCAACTAAAATCATAATCAGTCCAGGATCGACTGCTAGTACCCCAACTGATGAAGGAGACTACTTCAACTACGTCGCTCCACGACCAAAGCCTGCGCTCACGGGCTCTTCCACTGGGTCGATCAACAGTGTTCCACCACCAGGTAGATCGACTTCTCCACAACCTCCAATAAGATTGGCATCTTCGCCTTCATCAAGCTCAATTAGACAACCATTCCACCAAAGGCCGCATTCGCCAGTTTACAGAGGTGGATCTCCTCCAGTGGTGTATCCAGGTACTATGTCAGGTCCTCTTTCCCCGTCTGGTTCCTTTGCATCATCTGCATCAAATAGCCAGCAGCAAGGGCCACCATCAACTCCGCAAAAGGTTACAATTAAATCACAGTCAACAAGTATCATTCAACCATCATCTACATCATCATCAACTGCATCGTTATCGGCCAACACTGGAACTGGTACTGGTACTGGACCTACAGTTAACACAAGCAATAATAATTCATTGACAAATGGTTCAAATAGCTTGACAGGTCTAGTGAGAGGTCGTGAAAAATTACAAGCACAACTGAAGAAAGCTGCTTTGAGTAGTAATCAGAACCAGCAGAACAACATCAATGGAGTTTTCCTACAGTTTGCAGAAAATGGTGGTACTAGCGGCAATACTAGCGGTATGCTTAATCCAAGAGCTGCTCTGCTGAGTAACTTACCGCAAACGCCTGGTTTCTTGCCATCCAATTCGATCGGTGACGTTTTCCCAAGTGCTTCGACTGCCAGCCAACCGCAAACCCAACAACCACAACGGCAGCTAGGTAAGCAATCACCTCAAGAATAAACATCTATGTACTGCGATATAGATAATATTTTATAAATTATTTCTGTATATTTCTGTCTATATACCTATCCTACTTGATTTACTTACAGGTTTATTATATATTTATCACTTTGACGGTGATCAAAACTGTGTCCTTCTTTCAAGTATCTGCCATTTTAAATTCTGTGTCTTCAATATCGACCGACTGCAAAGAAGCCGTTTTTTGTTTATCTTTATTCGGCTCGACCTCTTGAATAGATCATGCATTTAACGTGTTTTGGGTTTATCAACACTGTATACATATAACCTACATGCTTATCTATAGAAGATTAATACTATAATAGATACACAGAGGTTATAATCTGTCCCATTTATCAAAAAAGAACTGCAAGCTGTTATAGTTGAATTGCTAGACTAGAGTTGTCCTCCCGTATAGATAAATATACACTTATTGGAGTAGCAGGCAGGCGTCAACCATAAGTTTGTTTTCAATCAGTTTGTTTTCAAGCAACTGGATCATCTGTAGATTTAGTTTACTCCTCTTGGACATAATATTCATATATTTGCTAATAAGATAGAAACCAAAAGTTATTCTCGCTGCACTATATAAGATTTTATTTTTTGGCATATATTCAAATCCATTTCTTACTTGCCGTGTACATTAGGTGCCATACTTCAAATCCATCATAACAAGCCAAATACAAGTATTGAACAGAAAATAAGCTAATTTGCAAATAGAAATGACGCCGAGAGCAAGCAACAAGAAGTCGAAAGGATCAAGTAGCAATTCGCAGAAACAGGCTACGGGTACGAAAAATAGCGCCAGAGTTGATGCAAGTACTGGAAGTGCATCGTCGATAATAAGTAAACTGAGCAAAACTAACAGAATTGGATCTTTCATAAATAGCAATAATTCAAGTTTAAATCAATCTGTTAATTCAAGCATTCTGAAGTCAACGAGTAAAAGTATTATACCCAAGAATCAAAAACAGCACAAAAAGATAAATATAACAGGAAGCTTCCAAACAGTGACGGATAACGATGAAGATAATGATCGTAATGATGTGTTTGAAGAGGATGGTGGGTTTGTTTTCAAAAGAGGAAGCTCACAGTTACAGTCACAGCAATCCCAGCAACCACAGCAATCACAAATCAACAGTTCCAAGAAATTACAAGCTTCTCAAGGATCACTATTGGCCGATAGCGACGGGGAAGACGATGACAGCATATTCGCTCCGAAAGCTACAAATAAACTGAACAGTTTAACCTCCAAAAAGATCAAGAGTGTACCTCCTGCTGCCAAGCCTGGCGTTCCAAATAAATACAAGAACCAAGAGGTGGTACGAAAAGATGATGAACCAATAGTTGTAAAAATGGAAGAGAAAACAGTGCCCAAGAAACGCGGAAAGACTGCCAAGCCAACAACAAAGACAGCGGGTAGTAAACCATCTGGAGCAACGCAGGGAAAGAGAAAGGTCATCGTGGTTAAGGATGAAGAAGATGAAATTGCCATACCGAAAGCGAAGAAGCAGAGAAAGGATAATACAACGAGATCAAAGAAAGCTGCTCCATCAAAGGGTCAAGAGTTAAAGAAAAAGCCTACAAAATCTAAATCTACTTCAAAGCCGGCGAAAAAGGCCCCTCCTCCTTCCAAATCCACTTTAATCGATGCGCTTAATATCGATGATGAAGATAATCTCAATAATGATCAAGATCAGGATAACAATATGGTGTTTTCAATGGGTGATACCCTGGAGCCAAGAAGTACTACTAGAAAGAAAAAGCTCATTGAAAAGAAAGAGCCTAAGGCTGTTGAACAAGGTCCAAGGCCAAAGACAGCAGCAATTAAATCTAAGTCATCGGGAACCAAGACAAAGACAAATACCAAGCCAAATACCGTTTATAAGCCCGTTCCAAATTCCATATATCATGAAGCAGATTATTCTGACTATGGACTTGGTGGCATAACGACTACAGTTCCTCTAAATCACTCCCCATCCAGAAAACCCAACATTCCCAATACGAAAAACGGCACACCATCGAGACGATCATCTTTAGGAAACAGGGGTAAAAGATTATCATCTGTGGGTAATGGATTCACCGCTGAACCACACGTCGAAATCCCCGTTTCTGAATTATACAAACACTTTGATTCGACTTTGCCAGATCCACATAAAATGAAGCAACTATTAATTTGGTGCTCTAAAAGGTTGCTCAAAGAGTATCAAGAAGATAGAAAGGGTCAACGGGGTAATGTCAGTACTGCTGACAGTATAGCTGATGTTATCAAAGATGAACTAGTCCGGGATTTGGTTGATGGAAAGATCAACACTAGTTGGTATTCTTTCTACGGCGATGACGATGACGAAGAAGTTGATAGTGGAATTGATAGACCTATTGTTATTAAACCTAATCCAGCAAACGTGGCGAATAAAGCGACCCTAGAGCAATTTGAAAAGAAATTGAACGATTTGAAGAAAGAAGAGAATACTTGGGCTGAGGCTTGTCAATTGGCCAAACCCATTAAAGTTGATGTAGCCAATATTGAAGATAAAGATAGGATCGTTAATGAAAGATTAGGAGAGATATTGAACCATTTAGCAGTTCTAGAGAATCAGAAAGCACTATTGAATAAATCAAATTTGCTCAGAGTTCTTGAGAATATCAAGCTGACCGTTCACAAATTGAAGGAATCCAAAAGCTTAATTAATGAAGTGACACAATCGATAATCGGTGATATATCTACCAAGATGAAAGAATTGGTCGGTTGTGATAACGAAGGAAATAAAATTGATTCGATTTCATTATTAGAAACTTTCAGCAAGCTGCATAAAGGAAGTTCGTGAGCTGTTAATGCAATGTATATTAGTTTTTTCTGTTAATTATTCACCTTTTGTACCAACTGTGATCCATACCAATTGTATATGTATGTGAGTGTGTTTTTATTACTGTTATTATTACTACTGTATTATAGATATATATATATTATGTTCATATATTCAACTGAATTGTATTATATTATGTTTCATTATTTACATGTCATACTTATCTATAACACTGTGCTACTAACTCATAAACCTTCTAAAAGTAGAAAATAAACTGTCCCAACTTTGGAATAAATTATGCTAAATTATAGGTACTTCTTTGCTAGTATTCTCACCCTTGAATCAAACTCGGCACTTCTTATTGGATCATTTAGATTATAGAACGGACTCAATAAATTCTTAACGTATAATTCGTTGATCTCGATTAAAAACTGTCTGATGCTCTCGTCGTGGTTCTTGGTGTTTGTTGATATCAGAAACTTTGTATTGCCTTGTGTCAAGTAGCTATATATCTGGTAGCCGTAAAAAGAATCTAAGTTTCTGTTGAATATCTCGTTGGATTTGAATTGCCAGTCTTGGAGGATGTCTAATGATGCATTGACTATAAACGGTTGTTGTTCTCGGATTTCTGCTGGGAAGTTTGGTTTACCATCGCCTGCCTGCTTGTATGTTCCAATTTCTAACTCGTAAATTGGATTATCATTTGTCCCTATAATACTAAAATAGTACGACATGATGTTTATGAGTTAGTTGGCAAGTGTACCTCTTCTTTGCGGAGTATAAACAGTGGCTGCTCGGAGATTTAAATGGTATGTAACATTGAAACAGACATGGGTTGGAACAGATAGGATTAATTATAATGAGTGCGGTTTGCTTAAGTGAGACAAAATTCAATCACTTCCTTAATTTATTGAATGACATATTTTGATGATGCACAAATTTAAGAATGTTCCACTCCTTCTGTGTTCTGTAACTCCCCATTCCCCTCTCTCCTGGTCTTCTCTGAGATTAGTCTGATAAAAACAGTATAGCCCAATATCCATTGACATGTCGCCGTCCGTCTTGGACTCAAACCCAACGTTGAAATACAAACAGTATGAGAAGTTATCTGCTTCAAGCACACCACCAGGAACAAATGTAATACCAGAGGCGCTCCCTTCGAAAGCAAGGAAAGTGGCAAACTCTACCAACATAACACATTCTTCTAGTCAGACCAGGCCATCTTTCCAGTTGTTTCATAATTTAAAGTTACCTCAAAGTAATGGGATTAAAAGAGGTCCTCAATCGGATGATGATAACTATGAGGGTCAACATACCAATTCAGATAGTTCATTCACCTCATACTCAGGGACAGCATCTACAGACTCTATAATACCGAATCCAGTTGATTACAATGGTTTATTGGAAGATACAAATGAGCTAATTGAAAGCCGAAAAAGTTTGATGCAAGAGTTGAAGATTGATCATAAATTATACGAAGATACTATCAACTGGTCCTATAGGTCCATTGATGAAAACAGTAGAGGACGTGGTGGCCGTACTTTGAAAACGATAAATAACGGTGCAAATACCAATAAAGGGAATAACGATAATGGAATCAATAGCCCAAATACAGCAGAAGGCTTACCACTCGAAAACGAACTTGAACCTGTTGTAAGTATATCCAGTGTATCCAAGAAGAGAGCTGAAAAAGTTAGAAATATTATAGAAAGTTACTACAGTTGTTTGGAGAAATACCAAAATACTGTCCATTACGACACGGGTGACCATTCCATACCGAAATACCCTAATGTGGAAGGAGTTTTCAATCCGTTACAAATTATAAGAAACAGAAGAATAAGAAAAAAGCATAATGAAAAGTTGGCAGCATTCCCATTTAGTAATGTGAAACTGCCGTCTAGGGCTTTCAGTAAATTTAAAACACAGCATTTGATATGGCAAGTGAATTTGAACGAATATAATAATGATATTTATTGGAGAGAGAATCATATACAGGAATTAAAGAGCCCAAAAGGTGAACTTTGGTTTCCGAAAACAGAACATCATCTGTTGAATCCGACCAAGGCTGGGAAACCAACAAGAATGAAAAGACTGCATGAACAATTGTTTGCTGGATTTGATGGTGAGTTTCACAAAGAGGAAGATGAATTATATAATTTCTCATCAATTACTGGAACTGAAGGGGAGAAAAGACTGAATTCATTGCCAAAGACAAACGAAAGTTCTGCGTCTTTGGCGAGACATGAGCACTACATGCCAAACAATCTGAAAAAGCATAATGCAACAAGTAAGACGGAAAGTTTAACAAATGGTTCTAAATCACCAGGGAACTTGCTCAGTTTAGTATCAGTTGGTACTAAAAGTGACGAAGAGGCTGATCACAGCAATATCATTAGACACGGAAGCCTAGAGCTGGCTCCTCCGTTAATCAAGGTTGAAGAATCAAATTCTCCGAATATGGATGAATCTCCTGTGAGGAGTATAGAAAACAAAGAACATTCTACTTTCTCAACTCATTACAAATCAGCAGGCTCGATCGATTCGCTATCGGTTGGTTCGCCTTCTCAGCAACTGCACCAAACTCCACTTTCTACAAATCAATTACGTGGAATATCCACTAGACGCACCAGTAACTTGTCAGCGTATAACTCATATTCTGATGAAGATTATCTGGGTAATACGCCAGGTACCAACAGTGCTCTTGAATCAGGCGAGGAAGATGAACTTCTTGAGCAAGTTAAGACAGTAAAAGCATTACAAACAAAGATCACGTTATCAGAACTGAAACTGAATTCTTTTGACTCTACAATGAATTCTATTTTGGCTGAAAACGAAGCAAAGATTGAAAGCCAATTGAAGAAATTCTGTGAGTTACAAAACCAAAACGATGAAGTTTCGAAGCAATTAATGGCTAGGATAAATGAGTTTGATTCTAACTTGGACACTTTTAAGGAATTCAATTATGGTAAATCGATCAAGATTGAAGAACTGTTGGGATATTCGGACAGAACAAACGGAGAAATCAATACTTCTGTCACTTTGAAACTAAGAAACTTAAGTGAAAGAAAAGATCAGCTTGCTAAACTGGATGACGAATGGATTTTCAGTTACTTTTACAGCTTTCTAGAGAATTTGATCGTTTTGGTTTTATGGATTGTCTGGATCTTTGTTGAAGTTTGGAGAATGGCTAAGCAGGTTTTGATGTTGCTCGTGACACTTCTCAAGTGGATCTTCTTGTAACGTATCTAGGCACACAAACTGAGCAGAAGCATCGATTTTGTCACGCAACAGTTCATCATACACGTTACATTTATACTTCATATATTCATTTGCATTTACATAGTTTACTAACTAATCGCTTAATATTTAACTCATAGATCTATTATCTCACGTTATATATTGTCTATAGTTATAAAAATTGTAAAGAAATTGTAAAGAAATTGTATAAGTTATTTTTTACCGAATCCACCAGTGGATCCAAATCCACCTTCACCTCTGGCAGTAGTTTCATGCTTCCACGCCTCAGCGTCTAAAGTCTCAATATCAGCATTGACGATCTTTTCTAGCACTAATTGAGCAATTCTATCACCCACACTAACCTCGAAATCCTTGTCTGAGTGGTTGAATAAAATAATCTTAATCTCGCCTCTGTAATCGGCGTCAATAACACCAGCACCAGTGGAAATACCATGCTTTGCAGCAAGACCAGATCTTGGTGCAACTCTACCGTAAGTACCTTCTGGAACAATGAGACTCAAGTCTGTAGCAATCATACCTTGGCCATGACCTGGGATAATACCAGCTTCAGATGCGTACAGATCGTAACCTGCAGCTAACGCAGAACCTTTGGTTGGAACGGTGGCCTTGACAGAGCGTAAGAAAACTTTTAGGGACATGTTGGTGGACTCAATTTTTTGTTTTTTTTGTTGGGGTTCTGAAGTTGTCATTTCATCGATTTAAATATTCATCGAGCTGGGTTTCTTCGTAACGATTCATTGTACGATATAGCTGTTTAGAAGAAGAGTAACATGAAAGAGCTTGGAATCCTGAAACTGATGGAAACGAAAATCGATCTAAAGTCTCACAATTTACGCGTCTGGTTGCGTCACGTGTAAGTCACGTGCATTTTAGATTATGCAACGGATCCGAGATAAAGAATATAAAGAATGGTCCTATATGACGCTTGTAATGCTGTTCATTATTCTGCGTTTAGCTTCGATTACTTCATCAACATGTCAAACATAAATGCAGTTCAATAATTGTAAATTTAAGTATTTGTTGAGTTATACTTGAAACATCTCTTGATATAAAATAAAGCATCTTGTTGACGCCAGCTGCAGGCCACGATTAGTTTAAACATTGAAAACTACTTCAATATTTAGAGTATTAAAGCAATCTCAAATTCACAACATGAACTTAGACCTTAAGATTTGTAAATACAGAGCGTTAACTTTTTGTCAGCTTTAACTCCCTTTTAAATTTAACGCTGTGAAACTGCCCTTAATCTTGGATTTGATCTCACTGTGGACTCCTCCACAAGTTTTTGCTTTGTGGAGGTTTGACAGTTAATTAAAACTATACAGAAAGGTTTAAGATAAAAGTTATTGTTTTATTTGATGTTTCGTAATCTAATTGACAGGAGCGGATCTTCATAAGTATAAGGAAATCCCCTCATGTTTATAATAAGAAAGGACAGTCGACGAACCCAGGAAACCCTGGGGATGGGTATTAGGAATCTAAATTAACCCAAATCTTTAATTATCAGTGGGATACAACAGCTAATAGTAATCAATATGTTAGTCAATAAGTACTCGTGAATGGAAAAGGTGCAAGAGGATAGCAATACAATCAAGGTATTAACAACATTTATATATCGTGAAAATTCACCTACATAAAATGATCCCTTGGCCCAGTTGGTTAAGGCGTGGTGCTAATAACGCCAAGATCGGCGGTTCGATCCCGCCAGGGATCATATTTTTWTTCTAAATATTTATTCTGTATTGTACATAGTAGAATTAGGCTTTTTAGGTTTTGATACGTTTATTAATCATGCTTTTGATTATGGTTGGTTTGAAGGGTAAGAAGATAAGAAGGTACGAGAACTATATGTAAATGCAAGTGATTAGAAAGAAGTAGGATTCTGAAAAAAAGGAGAGCTTGGAAGGAATTGCTAACGACACAGCAGACTTTGCTACTAACACAACAAATTGTGTAATACTAGCATTGAGGTAACCAATCATGTAATATCATGAGATAATCAACTTTGCCCACCACCGTTACCGCCATATACCTTGATTACTGCAGCAATGGCATTAGCTTATTACTCCCACAACTACGTTGTATCTTTCACTACTATAAGAGAATCTCTTTCTTCTTCTATCTAGTTCTTCATCTGATTCTTTATCCTATGATGGAGCCATCAATGGAGCAAGTCTTGGAGACAGGAGATGAGGTAAATGCTTCTATTCAGCAGCATGCCCTGTCTCATGGCTAAGCTATTACCTTTATATCATCAAGTTCAGACCGGAATACTACCCCTGGTTGTGACAAAGGCGGTGGGAAAAATTGATTATGTCACGTGATATTATATAATTGGTTACCTCAATGCTAGTATTACACAATTTGTTGTGCTAGTAGCAAAGTCTGCTGTGTCGTTAGCAATTCCCCTTTACAGGGTTTAAGTTTTAACCTGACGCAGGGGCTAAATTCGATACTTCCCTCCGTTTAAACCCTGGCTAGTTACAGGGTATTACTAAGCTAAGTGATTTAGTAATGGCTAATAGCTGGGGAAAACTGAACCGAACCTCCTGATTAAGTACTGTAGTTTTCTGTTTTTGTTACCGCAACTTCTATAATCGTCCACTTCCTCAACTGTTTAAACATAATATTTACTTCCGCTAATTCTTATGCATGCTTACTGTTGGAAAACAGCTGACAACGACACCACTCAGCTATAGCAAGAAAAGCTTCTTATACATTAGAAAGTTCTATCCCTCTCACTCACTCAAACTAAAATAATGGTTCATTATATCATTGACGAAACCAGTCCTGAAACTTCGGGATTGAAAGCTCCTTACATTAAGTTATACGCTGCAAAAACTGGAAACAACTTCAAAGTGTCCATTTTGTTAGAACTACTTGGACTAGACTACCATGTTCGTAAAATTGATATGGGGAAGAAAGAACAATTTGAAGATTGGTACGTTGATTTAAACCCAAACAGTAAAGTTCCTTCATTGACTGATGTCAGCGCTGATGGCAAGCTCACTCATATCAATGAAAGTGCTGCTATCATGTTATATCTTTGTGATAAATACGATAAGGATCGTAAGTTTAGTTACCCTCCAGGCGATGACTTATATTACGTTCAATTGGAATGGATTTTCTTCCAAATGGCATCTTTAGGTCCAATGGGTGGTCAATTTGGGCATTTCTCTCGGGCTGCTCCTGAGAGAATTGAATATGCTATTAATCGTTACCGTAACGAAGTTGTTAGATTATTTAAGGTTTTAGAAGCAAGATTAGAAAGAACTAAAACTGGATTTTTAGTTGCTGACAAGCTGAACATTGCGGATATCATTACCTACCCATGGGTTGCAGCGTTATCTAAGCCTGGCGGCTTAGACGAAGAGGCTGCTCAGTTACCAAGACTGACTCAATGGATTGAAAATCTTTCAAAGATTGAAGCTTTCAAAAGAGGCTCTTCTATCTTTGACTAAGTGTGACCTAAGTTCATAAGTTAGCTTTGACTTGCAAGCAAGAGATGCCCTTATAAGATAATTCTTTTATGGCCAGCCACTCTCCTTTGGACTCTATTTCTCTTGCTTGTTTTGTTATTATTGTTACTTTATATAGTATACCTGCCGTATAAATATATTCCAKTTGAAGCATTGATCCTCAAAGCTAATACTTTACATGAATTTCTAATTAATACGGTACAAAAGAATCGTTATGCTTCTTATGGTAGTGGAACTTATGGGATAAGTATTTATAAGCTTCTTTTGTTGCTAGAACGTTATCATCATCATCAGTATACACCAAATTAATCTTTGGATCGTACGTGCCATTGACCTTATTCGGTAAATCAGAATTGGGGGCTTGTGGAGTCTGACCTGCACTTCTTTCTTTAAGAAGCGTTAAAGTTGCTGATAAGCCGTATGAGTTAGCTTGACCGCCTCTCTGGGTACCACCTAGAATAGATGCCAACTTACTTTCCTCTATCCTCAGTTCTTGATTTGCGTTTTCAGAGACTTGTAGGCCCCCTTGAGCTTGGGAATACTTTTCTTCCTCACTGACTTCATCTTCAGCTTTGATATTCATTAAAAAGTCCATGCCTTCGTCAATGACCAATCTGTCCGCATCTCCATTTCGTAATCGCATTTCTTCTTTTTTTTCTTCCAAATCTTGCTCATCTTCATTATCAAGAAGTACCGATATCTCTCTCTTTTTCTTGGACTGTCCCTTTCTTCTTGTAACTGCTAAGAAATCGTTCAACTCTGAATTATCTTCTTGTTCTAAATCCTCGTTTATAAGCTCAAAATRTTCAAAATCCCTATCTTCTTTGTCCTTGGTTCTCTTAGAGTCCGTTTTTATTTTCAGTCTCTTTATTTTTTTAGGTTTCTTTACCTTGACATAATCAGATGCCAATTCTGGATCAGAATTCTCATCATCTTCAACATCAAATACCACCAGTTTCCTTTTCTTTGCAGTAGAAATAGCTGACTCGTCTTTCTTACCATGTTGTGTTTGATCGGGGACTATTCCTTTATTCAGATGGAACGAGCCTTG
The DNA here is from genome assembly GCA_001600755.1 of Ogataea methanolica. Lineage (NCBI taxonomy): Eukaryota > Fungi > Ascomycota > Pichiomycetes > Pichiales > Pichiaceae > Ogataea > Ogataea methanolica. Next base: position 269,588 of record BCKW01000007.1, read on the forward strand.
TTTGACGTCGATTTCAGCTTCATCCAGATCATCACCTAAATCGCCAAATTCATCTGCAATGATAACTTTTCTGGCTTTTACAGCTTCATATAATTCGACGTTTTGTAACTCATGGTAGCTGATATTATCGTCGTAGATAGATTTGTCATTGAGCGTCAAAACAACTTCTCTACCATCTACTGATTTATAATCAGGCTATTGAATGTAGTCAAAACAAGCCTATCGGATAGGTTCCCAAATTCATCCCCATTGCACTCTGTTGACTCTTGAACGTCTTTTTTCCTCCTGGCCGAGTTTCTGCTCTCTCCAATTCTTTTCAGCCAGCTTTTATCTACACCTTCTTCAGCTTCTTCACCCATTCTATCTATGAGTGTTCCACCGTGTATAAACTGAGCCTTTTTAATATCCGACTTGCTTTTTGTCCAAYCTCAATCTSGATGTAGCCAGCTTAYCSTCCCTAGATCTGGATTCATTTAATTYCAGCGTATTACTGTATTGTTCTWCTTCTTCATCATTGGTACCATTCTCATTGGTAATTTCATCATCARCTGCAATCAACGGGAGTCCAGCTTTGGCCCTTAGCTCATTTATCACTTCTATAGTCTATAAATAAAGAATCGCAGAAACTGGAATACTCATTACCTTTGTTGTTCCTGGTGACAGTGTGGTCTGCTGGCTTTCTGGGGTCTTCTGCCTTAGTAGCTATTGGAGGTAGCCCGATTTTAGCTCTCCGTGTGTTATTCTCCTTGACTTAAACATCAGTTTCCATGTTGTTTGTTTGAGACTCTATATATCCCTCCTTATTGCCTTTGAAAAGTAACCTCTTTAGTGACTGTGCAGGTGCCACTCTCCAAAGACTTGAAGTGCTTCTATGACTTATCTATCACTGTAATCTAATCACAATGAATACAAGGAGCAAAAGAACCCCCCCCCCCCTCCCCCCCCCTAAGCTCACTTCACTACGTCGATAGACTCCAAATCTCGCATCTACCGCGTCGATACCAACCCCACTTTTGTGAGATACCGTCCGCTTCGCAGAGCGACCCAAATCCAAAAGCTTATCTCCGTTTAACCCCCTGGTTAATTTCTTACAAAGCATTACATGAGATTTAGTAATGGTTAAATAGAGAGGGAGGGAATGAGAATCGAGCTTCTTTCTTAAATAGTAGAAAATAATGGAAAATGATGGAAAATAATGGAAAGTGATGGAAAATGATGGTAAATGATGGAAAATAATAGTAAATACTAGAAAAAACTGGGAAAAAGTAGAAAAGACTTGAAGAAATAAGAAAAGCCAGTAAATTCAAGAAAATACTAAGAAATACTAAAGAATACTAAACTCCCTTAGCTTCCCCAATTGCTATAATTGATCCCTTTCCCAATTGCTATAAATATGATGTTTATTTCCTCCAGTTCCTACAAATGTTTACTGGGACAAAACAGTTGACAAGAGCATTACTCAAATATAACAAGAATAACCTCTTATACACCACAATATTTTATCCAACTCAAACTAAAAGAATGGTTCATTACATTATCGACGAAACCGATCCTAAGACTTTGGAATTAGAAGCTCCTTACATTAAGTTATATGCTGATAAGACTCCAAACATCTTCAAAGTTGCTACTATGTTAGAACTACTTGGGTTAGACTACCATGTTCATAAAGTTGATATGTGGAAAGGAGAACAATTTCAAGATTGGTATGTTGATTTAAACCCAAACAGCAAAATCCCTTCATTGTCTGATGTCACTGCTGATGGTAAGGTCACCCATGTCAATGAAAGTGCTGCTATCTTGATGTATCTTTGTGACAAACACGATAAGGATCGTAAGTTTAGTTACGCTCCGGGCGATGACTTATACTACGTTCAATTGGAATGGAGTTTCTTCCAAGTTGCATCTTTAGGTCCATATGGCGGTCAATTTGCGCATTTCTCTTGGTTTGCTCCTGAAAAAATCGAATATGCTATTAATCGTTATCGCAACGAATGTATTAGATTATTGAAGGTTTTAGAAGCAAGATTAGAAAGAACCAAAACTGGATTCTTAGTTGCTGACAAGCTGAACATTGCGGATATCCTTTCCCACCCATATGTTGCAATGCTATCAAAGTCCGGCAGCTTTGACGARGAGTTTGCTCAGTTACCAAGGTTGACACAATGGTTTGACAATCTTTCAAAGATTGAAGCTTTCAAAAGAGGCTCCTCTATCTTTGACTAAGTGTGATCTGAATTTATAAGTTAGCTYTGAATTGCWAGAGATATCTYTATAAGAGGTTTCTTATGGCTCACTGCYCTCCKCAGAGCTTTATTTTGTTTTGTTGYTTAGTTATTATTGTTACTTTATATATTATACTTGTCGTATAGATATATTGGATYTGAAAAATTGATCCTTAAAGCTAATACTTTACATGAATTTCTAATTAATATGATACAAAAGTATCGATCTACTTGTTATGACCGTGGAACTTATGGGATAAGTATTTATAAGCCTCTTTTGTTCCTAGAACGTTGCCATCATCATCAGTATACACCAAATTAATCTTTGGATCGTACGTGCCATTGACCTTATTCGGTATATCAGGATTGGGGGCTTGTGGAGTCTGACCTGCACTTMTTTCYTTAAGAAGCTTTAAAGTTGCTGATAAACCGTATGAGTTAGCTTGACCGCCTYTCTGRGYATCACCTAGAATAGATGCCAACTTAYTTTCCTCTATCYTCARYTCTTGRTTTGCGTTTYCAGAGACTTGTAGGCCCTCTTGAGCTTGGGAATACTTTTCTTCCTCACTGACTTCATCTTCAGCTTTGATATTCGTTAAAAAGTCCATGCCTTCGTCAATGACCAATCTGCCCGCATCTCCATTTCGTAATCGCATTTCTTCTTCTTTTTCTTCCAAATCTTGCTGATCCTCATTATCAAGAAGATCCGATATCTCTCTCTTTTTCTTGGACTGTCCTTTTCTTCTTGTAATAGCTAAGAAATCGTTCAACTCTGAATTATCTTCTTGTTCTAAATCTTCGTTTATAAGCTCAAAATGTTCAAAATCCCTATCTTCTTTGTCCTTGGTTCTCTTAGAGTCCGTTTTTATTTTCAGTCTCTTTATTTTTTTAGGTTTCTTTACCTTGACATAATCAGATGCCAATTCTGGATCAGAATTCTCATCATCTTCAACATCAAATACCACCAGTTTCCTTTTCTTTGCAGTAGAAATAGCTGACTCGTCTTTCTTACCATGTTGTGTTTGATCGGGGACTATTCCCTTAGTCAGATGGAACGAGCCTTCTTTGATGTCGATTTCAGCTTCATCCAGATCATCACCTAAACCGACAAATTCATCTGCAGTAATGACTTTTTTGGCTTTTATGTTTTCTTTCCGGCTTTCTTGGGCTTTTAAAGTTTCATTTAATTCGATGTTCTCCAACTCATCTTCACTGATATCATCGTCATAGATAGATTTGTCCTTTAACGTCAAAACAACTTCTTTGCCATCTCCTGATTTGCTAACTAGGCTATTGAATGCACTCAAATCATGCTTAACGGACAGGTTCTCAAATTCATCCCCATTGCCCTCTATTGGCTCTTGAGCATCCTTTTTCTTCCTGGCCGATTTTTTCTTCTCTCCAATCTTCTTCAGCCAGTCTTCATCGGTATTTTCAGCTTCTTCACCTATTCTATCTATGAGTGTACCACCGTGGATAAACTGTGTCCTTTTAAAATCCGACTTTCTTTTATCCAATCTTAATTTCAAAGCAGCCAGTTCATCGTCCTTAGATCTGGATTCGTTTAATTTCAGCGTATTATTGTATTGCTCTACTTCTTCATCATTGGTACCATTCGCATTGGGAATTTCATCGTTAGCTGCAATCAACGGGAGGCCAATTTTGGCCCTTAGCTTATTTGTTTCTTCTATAGACAACGAGTCTTTGAAATTAGAATGCCCATTACCTCTGCTGCTCCTCGTGACATTGTTGTCTGATGGCTTTTTGGAGTCTTCTGTCTTAGTAGCTATTGGAGGTAGCCCGATTTTAGCTCTGAGTGAGTTAGTCTCCTCTACTGAAATAGCAACGTCCATGCTGTTTATCACCTCCTTATTGCGCTTCAAAAGTATCCCTTGTGGTGTCTGCACAGGTACCCCAAGGATTTTTAGCACTTCTATGATTTGCATACCACTCTGATCACAATGAACCCAATGATAAAAAATGCCTCCAAAACTAACCGCGTCGATAGACCGAATAACCCACATCTTCCGCGTCGATACCAACCCCACTTTCGCAATATCCAGCGGGGATAGCACCAGATCCGTGATCCGAATTTCACCTCCGTTAAACTCCTCACTAATTACAGAGCATTATTACTAAGTGATTTAGTAATGACTGTAGCTAATTGGGGAAAACTGAGCCGAACTTCCTTATTATTACTATATTGTCCACTTCCTCAATTGCATATAAATGTAATGTTTACTGGAACAACTCAGTTGACAAGAACATTACTCAAATATAACAAGAAAAACTTCTTATACACCAGAAAATTCCATCCCACTCAAACTAAAAGAATGGTACATTACATTATCGACGAAACCGATCCTAAGACTTCGGGATTAGAAGCTCCTTACATCAAGTTATATGCAACAAAAACTGCAAACAACTTTAAAGTGTCTATCTTGTTAGAACTACTTGGACTAGACTACCATATTCGTAAAGTTGACATGGGGAAGAATGAAACATTTGAAGATTGGTATGTTGCTTTAAACCCAAACAGCAAAATTCCTTCATTGACTGATGCCAATGCTGATGGTAAGGTCACCCATGTCAATGAAAGTGCTGTCATCATGCTATATCTTTGTGATAAATACGATAAGGATCGTAAGTTTAGTTACGCTCCGGGCGATGACTTATACTACGTTCAATTGGAATGGCTTTTCTTCCAAATGGCATCTTTGGGTCCAAATGGTGGTCAACTTTGGCATTTCTTTGGGTCTGCTCCTGAAAGAATCGAATATGCTATTAATCGTTATCGCAATGAAGTTATTAGATTATTAAAGGTTTTAGAAGCAAGATTAGAAAGAACTAAGACTGGATTTTTAGTTGCTGACAAGCTGAACATTGCGGATATCATTTCCTACTCATGGGTTGCATTCCTATCCAAGCTTGACGGCGTAGAAGAAGAGGCTGCTCAGTTACCAAGATTGACTCAATGGATTGAAAATCTTTCAAAGATTGAAGCTTTCAAAAGGGGTTGCTCTGTCTTTGACTAAGTGGGATCTGAATTCATAAGTTAGGTTTGAATTGCAAGAGATATCTCTATAAGAGGTATCTTATAGCTCCGCTGAACTTTATTTTGCTTTGTTGTTTTGTTATTTTGTTATTATTGTCACTTTATATATTATGCTTGCCGTATAAATATATTCGGTTTGAGAAATTGATCCTTAAAGTTAATGCTTTACATGAACTTCTAATTAATACTATACAAAAGTATTGATCTACTTGTTATGACCGTGGAACTTATGGGATAAGTATTTATAAGCCTCTTTTGTTCCTAGAACGTTGCCATCATCATCAGTATACACCAAATTAATCTTTGGATCGTACGTGCCATTGACCTTATTCGGTATATCAGGATTGGGGGCTTGTGGAGTCTGACCTGCACTTCTTTCTTTAAGAAGCTTTAAAGTTGCTGATAAACCGTATGAGTTAGCTTGACCGCCTCTCTGGGCATCACCTAGAATAGATGCCAACTTACTTTCCTCTATCTTCAATTCTTGATTTGCGTTTCCAGAGACTTGTAGGCCCTCTTGAGCTTGGGAATACTTTTCTTCCTCACTGACTTCATCTTCATCTTTGATGTTAGTTAAAAACTCCATGCCTTCGTCAACGACCAATCTGCCCGCATCTCCATTTCGTAATCGCATTTCTTCTCTTTTTCTTCCAAATCTTGCTGATCCTCATTATCAAGAAGATCCAATATCTCTCTCTTTTTCTTGGGTTGCCCCTTTGCTCTTGTAATTGATAAGAAATCGTTCAACTCTGAACTATCTTCTCGCTCTAAATTTTCGTTTCTAAGCTCAAAATGTTCAAAATCCGTATCTTCCTTATCCTTGGTTCTCTTGGAGTCCGTTTTTATTTTCAGTTTCTTTATTTTCCTACGCTTCCTTGCCTTGATATAATCGGACGCCAATTCTGGATCAGAGCTCTCCTCATCTTCAAAGCCAAATGCCACCATTTTTTTTTCATTGTAGCAGAAATCGTTGGTTCGTCTTTCTTATCACGCTTTCTTTTACTGGGGACTATTCCTTCATTCAAATGGTACGAGCCGTCTTTGATATCAATTTGAGCTTCATCCAGATCTCCAACTAAATCGACAAATTCCTCTGCGGTGATGATCTTTTGGATTTTATTTCTTCTTTCAGTCTCTCTTGGACTTTTAAAGTTTCAGTTAATTAGCCGTTTTCTAACTCATACTCACTGATATCATAGTCGAAGATAGATTTGGCTTTTAGCGTCAAAACCACTTCTTTACCATCTCATGATCTGTTAAGTAGGCTATTGAATGCACTTAAATCATGATTAACGGATAGATTCTCAAACTCATCCACATTGCCCTCTGTTGGCTCTTGAGCATCTTTTTTCTTGTCTCCAATTCTCTTCAGCCAGTAGTCATCTGTATCTCCAATTTCTTCACCTATTCCATCTGTGAGTGTACCACCGTGAATAAACTGAGTCTTTTTAAGATCTGGCTTGCTTTTATCCAATCTCAATTTCAAAGCACCCAGTATATTGTCCTTAGATCTGGATTCGTTCAATTTCCGCGTATTATTGTATTGTTCTACTTTCTTCAGCATTGGTACCATTTTTATTTGAGTTTCATCATCAGTTGCAACCAACGGGAGGCCAATTTTGACCCTTAGCTTATTTGTCTCTTGGATAGTTTATAGAAAATGAACCACTGAAACTGGAATACTCGTTATCGTTGCTATTCCTGGCGGCAGTGCTGCTTGATGGCCCGGTGTCTTTCGTCTTAGTAGCTATTGGAGGCAGCCAGATTTTAGCTCTGAGTGTGTTAGTCTCCTATACTGAAATAGCAACGTCCATGCTGTTAATCACCTCCTTATTAAGCTTCAAAGCTATCCTCTGTGGTGTCTGTACAGGTACCCCAAGGATTCTTAACACTTCTATGATTTGCACACCACTGTGATCACAATGAACCCAATGAGAAAAAATGCCTCCAAAACTAACCGCGTCGATAGACCGAATAACCCACATCTTCCGCGTCGATACCAACCCCACTTTCGCAATATCCGGTCTGCTTCGCAGAAGGGCCCAAATCCGAAATATTAACTCCGTTTGAAACCTGGCTGATAGCAAAGCATTACTAAGAAATTTAGTAATGGCTAATAGCAGGGGACAACTGAACCGAGCCTACTTATTAAGAAGTAGAAAATAGTAGAAAATAATAGAAAATAGAAAACGTTAGAAAAAACCGGAGATAACTAGGAAAATTAGAAAAAACAACAGAACACCAAAAAATATTGGAAAATGCTAAACTGCTTTAACTTCCTCAATTGCTATAATTGTTTACTTTCTCAATTGCTATAAACTTGTTGTTTATTTCCCCCAATTCCTACAAATGTTTACTGGAACAACTCGGTTGACAAGAACATTACTCAAATATAACAAGAAAAACTTCTTATACATCACAAAATTCTATCCAACTCAAACTAAAAGAATGGTTCATTACACCATAGACGAAACCGATCCTAAATCTTCAAGACTAGAAGCTCCTTACATTAAGCTATATGCTGCTCACACTCCAAACAACTTCAAGGTGTCCATTCTGTTAGAGCTACTTGGGTTAGACTATTATGTTCGTAGAATTGATATGGGGAAGAATGAACAATTTGAAGATTGGTATGTTGCTTTAAATCCAAACAGTAAAACTCCTTCATTGACCGATGTCAATGCAGATGGTAAGGCCACCCATATCAATGAAAGTGCCGCTGTCATGTTGTATCTTTGTGATAAATACGATAAGGATCGTAAGTTTAGTTACGCTCCGGGCGATGACTTATACTACGTTCAATTGGAATGGATTTTCTTCCAAATGGCATCTTTGGGTCCAATGAGTGGTCAATTTGGGCATTTCAATCGGTTTGCTCCTGAAAAAATTGAATATGCTATTAATCGTTACCGTAACGAAGTTGTTAGATTATTGAAAGTTTTGGAAGCAAGATTAGAGAAAACTAAAACTGGATTTTTAGTTGCTGACAAGCTGAACATTGCGGATATACTTTCCTACACATGGGTTGCAGTACTATCTAAGTTCGGTGGCTTAGACGAAGAGCTTTCTCAGCTACCAAGATTGACTCAATGGATTGAAAATCTTTCAAAGATTGAATCTTTCAAAAGAGGCTCCTCTATCTTTGATTAAGTGTGACCTAAGCTCATAAGTTAGCTTTGAATTGTGACAGATGCTCTTCAGATATTTCTTTTATGGCTCACCACTCTCCGTTGGGCACCATTTTTCTTCGCTGTTTTGTTATTATTGTTACTTTATATATTATGCTTGCCGTATAAGTATATTGGTTTGAAAAATTGATCTTCAAAGCTAATACTTTACATGAATTTCTAATTAGTACGGCACAAAAGTATCGATAGGTTTGTTATGACAGTGGAACTTATGGGATAAGTACTTATAAGACCTATAAGTTTCTTTTGTTCCTAGAGATTTACCATCATCATCAGTGTATACCAAATTAATCTTCGGACCGTATGTGTCATTGACCTTATTAGGCATATCAGGATTGGGGGCTTGTGAAGTCTGACCTGCACTTCTCTCTTTAAGAAGCTTCAAAGTTGCTGATAAGCTGTATGAGGCGGCTTGACCGCCTCTCTGGGTATCACTTAGAATAGATACCATCTTACTGTCTTCTATCCTCAGTTCTGGATTTGCGCTTTCTCAGACTTGTAGGGCCCCCATGAATTTTGGGAGACTTTTCTTCCTCACCGACTTCATCTTCAGCTTTGATATTAGTTAAAAACTCCATGCCTTCGTCAATGTTCAATCTGTCTGCATCTCCATTGCATAACCGCACTTGTTCTTCTGTTTCTTCCAAATCTTGCTCATCTACATTATCAAGAAGTACCGATATCTCTCTCTTTTTCCTGGGTTGCCCCTTTGTTCTTCTAATTGTAAGAAATTGTTCAACTCTGACTAATCTTCTTGCTCTAAGTTTTCGTTTCTAAGCTAAAAATGTTCAAAATCCCTATCTTCTTTGTCCTTGGTTCTCTTGGAGTCTGTTTTTATTTTCAATTTCTTTAGTTTCCTACGTCTCTTTGCCTTGACATAATCGAATGCCTATTCTGGATTAGAGTTCTTCTCATCTTCAAAGCCAAATGCCACCGGTCTTTTTTCCTTTGTAGTAGAAATGGTTGGCTCGGCTTCTCGTCTTTCTTATTATATTGTCTCTGATTAGGGACTATTCCTTCTTTCAAATGGAGCGAGCCTTCTTTGATATCGATTTCAGCTTCACCCAGATCATCACTTAAATGACAAATTCATCTGCAGTGATGACTTTTTTGGCTTTTATTTTTTCTTTCCGTCTTTCTTGGACTTTTAAAGTTTCATTTAATTCGATGTTTTCTAACTCATCTTCACTGATATCATCGTCGTACTTAGATTTGTCCTTTAGTGTCAAAACAACTTATTTACCATCCCTTGATTTGCAAATCAGGCAATCGAATGCATTCAAATCGTGCTTAACGGATAGGTCTCAAAATTATCGTCATTTCCTTCTGCTGGCTCTTGAACATCCTTTTCATTTTGACGGATTATTTCTTCTTGACAGATTTTCTTCAGCCAGTAGTCATCTGTATCTTCAGCTTCTTCATGATCGGCCCCTTTCTCATTAGGAAAGTCATCATCAGTTGCAATCAACGGGAGGCCAATTTTGGCTCTTAGCTTATTTGTCTCTTCTATAGTCTATAGATAAAGAATGGTTGAAGCTAGAATGTCTATTACCGCTGCTATTCCTCCTGACAGTGTCGTTTGATGGCTTGGTGTCTTTTATCTTAGTGGTTATCGGAGGTAGCCCGATTTTAGCTCTGAATGAGTCAGTCTCCTCAACTGAAATAGCAATTTCCATGTCGCTTGTTTGAGACTCTACATGCTTCCTTACTACCCCTCAAAAGTAACCCGGTGGCATCAGAACACGTGTCACTCTCCAAGGATTTGAAACACTCTTATGATTTGCATATTACTGTAGTTTAATCACAATGAATACAAAGAGAGAAAATGCCTTCATAACTGACTACGTCGATAGACCCCAAATCTCACACCCTCCGCGCCGATACCAACGCCGCTTCCCAAAAAACGGCCAATTTAGCAGAAGAACCCAAATCCGAAGCCTATCTCCGTTTAACCACTGGGCTAGCTACAAAACATTACTAAGTGATTTCGTAATAGCTATAGCTAGTTGGGGAAAACAGAATAGAACATCTTTATTCAGTGCTAGGAAATATTAAAGAATACTACAAAAGCTTGAAAATACAAGAAAATGCAAGAGAATACTGAACTGTTTTTATCTTCGCAATTGCTACAATTGTTCACTTCTTCAATTGCTATAAATAGAATGCTTATCTCCGCCAATTCCTATAAGTGCTTACTACAACTACTCAGTTGACAAGAACATTACTCAACTATAACAAGAAAATCTTCTTATACACCGGAAAATTTTATCCAACTCAAACTAAACGAATGGTTCATTGCATCATTGACCAAACCGATCCTAAATCTTCCAGACTAGAAGCTCCTTACATTAAGTTATATGCTATTCAGACTCCAAATAACTTCAAAGTGTCCATTTTGTTAGAACTACTTGGGTTAGACTATCATGTTCATAAATTTGATATAGAAAAGGAACAAACCGCTCCAGATTGGTATGTTGCTTTAAACCCAAACAGCAAAGTTCCTTCATTGACCGATGTCAGCGCTGACGGCAAGGCAATCCATATCAATGAAAGTGCTGCTGTCATGCTATATCTTTGTGATAAATACGATAAGGATCGTAAGTTTAGTTACCCTCCAGGCGATGACTTATATTACGTTCAATTGGAATGG